>MU224119.1:1464401-1504144 GCA_018584345.1 Thuja plicata
TTGACAGGCCAAGTGAGTGTTTGATCAAGGATGGTAGCATAGAGATGCCCGATATCAAGTGACAGACTAAAATTTTAAATCCTCTAACAAGGTCACACCTAAAAGTGTGTTTGTAACCTTTAACAGGATTGGCTCTTCACCGAGCTCACTTCAGAAGAGTGAAAATTTTGGGTTACCAGTCCCAAGTGGTCTTTCCCTTAATAGGGTTTCCATGTTAAAAATCTATGTGTCAATTTGTTTATGAGTCATTACTTTAGTGTTTTTTATTACACATAACTTAACTGGATTGATCGGTATACTCTAGATAATTTAATGTCTTTTGATAAATTAACAGACTCCTATTCGGTAAACACACAGTAGAAGGTTTTACATAGCATTCCGAGCAGTAGTAATTTGATAAAAGTATTTGGAGGCATTCATCTTATAGGACTGAAGATAACTAGATGTAGAATATTGTGGTACTAATTTTTAAGGATTGATTATTGGAATACTTTTGAGGCCACTAATTTACCCCCCCCCCCCCTCAGTTATTACTAACAATAATGTCTTCCTTGAATTTTTTCATTTATTGACATTGGTTTTGTGTACTCAAAGAAACAAGAATTTCTATAATAATTAAATTTCTTTTAGAAAACATTGATATCCTTCCTTTCTAATTCAAATAGATTAATAGAAAATATTTATCACTTTACTACAATTAAATGTTTGTTGTATTTTTATTTTAAATCTTAAGGTTAGAGTAAATAGTGTGGCAAGTTGGTATTGAATGTATTTCATAGCTTCATAGTATTTCATTAGACTTTAGAAGATATATGCACTTTTGGTCTTGTACCTTAATACAAAAGCATATATATACATTGACATAATGCGCGTGCGCGCGCACACACACACACACACACATACTTATAATAACAGGAGACTGTGCTGCATTTTTTAAATATTTTATTTTTAAAAAAATACATTTTAAAAAATAAAACAAAAAAAAATGTTAAAAAAATAAAATAAACAATATTATGGAGGGCGGAGGAGGCCGAAGCCTACCCCGTGACCTCCCTCATTAAAATGGGGCACGGGGAGGCCAATCCCTCCCCCACTGTAGTGGTCATGGCCATTGAGGCCTCCATCTATAGCAATGACTTACACAATTTTCTATGACAGGGGTCATAGGGGCGGCCCCTGCCACAATGGTTGCAGTGTTTGGAGCCTCTCCTACACCCCACCCCACTCTCCTTTCAACTGTGTAGACCCTTGAAAAAGAAACGGCTAACCCTTGGATACTATATGGAAAATAATGAGGTGTTTAAGGAAGATGTGTATATAAAGATTTTTGTTCAGTCTCTAACTTAGGATGCAAGGGAGTGGTTTAAAACATTTCGAGATGCCTCGATTGACAGTTGGTTGGAATTAAAAAGAAATATTTTAGAAGAATTTGGTGATCATAATGACCTTCTTTTGTGCTTTACAAAGTAAGAAATGTAAGGAAATGATTTAATGAAACTGTAACAAAATTCAATAAAAGGCTTAACAAGTTGTTATACTGAATACCCACACATATGAAACCCAATGATGAATGTTGTTTGGTATTTTATATGGATTTGTTTGACAGTAAAACTAACTTTGAAATCAGATAAAGGAATCCCAGGGGCCTACATGATGCATTCAAAATTTCTTTGAAAATTGAGAATACTAGAAAGGCTGTAGGGAAGGTGGGTAAACAAGATGATATGAGAATCCATAAACCACCGGCTCTTAAGAAAAATATGGAAGAGGATAAATTGGACAAAGTTATTAATTTACTGTAGGATTTTTCGCATAAGTTGGGAAGGGGTAATAAGCCACCAAATAAAGGCGATAGGCCTTACTTTAATAGGGTCATATTGTAACATGTGCCCTATAATACCTCATGGAAAGATTGAAGTACCAGAGAAGAACATGGATACACCAGATCCCCTAAACAAACAAAGAAATCACATGGTTAGTGAAGGTCCTTGGTGCACATCATGAAATTTACCTCATTCACCCACACAATGTGTGCTTTCCCAAAGTTTGGGACATGAATTCTCAGAAGATGGCGAGTATTATCTAGATCATACCATAAATACCTTATTTTCTAAGCCATTCAGAGTCCCTGATGATTATGATTCCTTAGAGGATGGATATGAGGTGGATGTGAGCATGCAAAAGAATAATAAAATTTTCTTCATGAATGATGAGTTATCTGAAAATTAAGGTGTTTCTACCAAAATAAGGAATCCTACTAAGGAGGAGAAGATACATTTCATTGCTGCAGCAGTTGCTTAGGCAAGGAGTAATTACAAATTGCATAAAAAAATAGTTAACAATGAACAACTTGAGTATGAGAAAGTACTTATCAAAGAGCATGCCTCAAAATTGGGAAATAAGATAACACATATTTAAAAACTCTTGGAGGAAAAGGGTAGATGTGAGACTAAACTTGTGAAGCCTCCCAAGATGCAGAATAAGATTGCAGTGGTAAACCCAACTGGGAATTTGTCTAGTTTTGATAATACTAATGCTCTGTCATAGATGAAGGTGTATGTTCCATTGTTAGAAATGATGAATCTTAGCTAGTATAAATGTAGTACAATTGATTGTATTAATAGTGTGCCTGAAGAGAAGAATGGTGTTAAAAGTAATACAAATGATGAACCAATTTCTGAGGTTTATATGGGAACTACTTTAATCAAAAGTCCATCCTAGATAGATCTATTATATATGACTCTCCTTATCAATAATAAATTGGTAAAAGAATGTATTATTGATTCAAGAGATTCTATAAATATCATGCCACACAATGTCATGAAAGAAATGGGTTTGAATGTTTACACTATTTAGGTAAAGTGTTAGGCTATGGATAATAGGTCAGTTCCTGTGGTTGGAATAATGAAAAATGTTGAATTCAAGATTATTGAATCACTATTTAGGTGAATGGGAAGCAGATCATGATAAATAGAGAACATAGGTCCTCATATATTATAGTTGAGGTTGATCCAAACCAATTAACATGATTTTTCCATTTAGACATGGACAATTTTATAGTTAAAATGGTGAAACTAGAAGTTTGGAGAACTGATTCAATTCAAACTCATGTTGAAAAAATTCATGAATAGATGTGGAAGATTTTTTTTATGGGTCTTGTGAAAAGGAGGGGAATGGAGCAGGAGTTGTATTTATTTCTCCTATTGGCAGGACATTCAAATATTCATTTCTACTAAATTTATTTTCTACTAATAATGTTGCATAATATGAAGCATTGTTGTTACGAATGAATATAACTTGTAAGCATTGAATAAAGTTTCTTAGTGTTTATGGAGATTCAGAAATAATTATTTCCCAGGTGAGATCAAGATACAATTCCAGGAATGCAAGATTAAAGCAATATAGGAATGAGGTATGGGATGTTATTGAATGTTTTGATGCTTTCTCAATAGAATGGGTGGACAGGTCATAAAATGGCATGGATTATTTTTTGGCTAATGTATCCCTCAGAACTAATGATGCTACTATGGAGGGTGTACCTATGGTAGAAGTAAAGACAATGTTGTCAGTTCCTGATAATATATGTAATTGGAAAGGGTTTGAAGATGATGTAGACTTGTTGAGATTCTTCAAATGTGAAGATAAATATCAGGATCAAGAAGTTCATTTCAATGCTTTTGTGGAAATTTAAAATTGGGAGGAGGCCTTATTTGGAAAAGACATTGGGCAGTTAAAAACTAATAAGATTCCTAGGGTTTTAGTAGATCTTGAGACAAATTTTGATAAAGATGATAAAGTAAACAATAGGCTTACTACCCCTGCCAAGGAAGATGTTGAAAAGATAAATCTAGGAACTAATGATGCACCCAGAGAAGTTTACATTGGCAATAAGCTCACACAAATGATGATAGATGAATTAATAGTGTTGCTGAGAAAATATAGGCATGTGTTTGCTTGGTCATATGATGAGTTGAAGGCTTATAGAGAAGACTTATTCCAACATGAAATATCACTCAAACCAGATGTGAAGCCATTCAGACAGAGGCAGAGACCTATCAACCCCACATTGGTACCCAAGCTAAGGGAAGAATTGATGAATCTTAGTGATGAAGGAATTATAAAACCTATCAGACATTCTACTTGGGTATCCAATTTAGTTCCAGTTAGAAAAAAGAATGGATATATCAAAATGTGTGTAGATTACATAAATTTGAATATGTCATCACTAAAGGATAATTATGTATTTCCTAATATGGAATCCTTGTTGCACAAAGTTACTGGAAATGAATTATTGTCAGTGAACAATATAAAACTGTGTTCACTACTCCCTGGGGACTTACATTTATCTGAGGATGCCTTTCAGTTTGAAAAACATAGGAGCCACTTTTTAGAGGGATATGGATGTTTCGTTTGAAGACTTGATAAATGTTATCATGGTTGTATACCACTATGATCTCACTACATAATCAAAGAAAGTTCAGGAGCATTGCAAACATTTGGAACAAATTTTTCTTAGGGCTCTAGAATATGGGATATTCCTCAATCCAAAGAGGTGCCTCTTTGGGGTCACTGAAAGAAATATATTGGGATACATTGTATCTAAAGTAGGAGTAAGAAGTGATCCCTAAAGGAATACTATAATTAATAAGATTCATATCCTGGAAATAGTAAAGGAAATTTAGTCAGTCTTCGGTCAGATTAATTTCATCGGGAGATTCATATCAAACTTTGCATAAATAGTCAAACCTATTGCTAGCGTGTTTAAAAGGGGGGAAATTTTGAAATGGGAAGCTGAAGCTATTAATGATTTTTTAAATATTATGAGGAAAATCAAAGAAGATCCTGTGTTAAAATCTCTTGATTTTTCAAATCCTTTTCAAATATTTTCTTTTGCTTCATACCACACTATAGCAGCAGTAATGTTGCAAAAGAATGATGAAGAATATGAGTAGCCTATTTCATTTTTCAGTAAGACTTTACGAGATACATAGTTGAAATATGATATCAATGAGAAGCACGCCTATGCATTAGTAAAGGTAGTGAAGTCTTTTAGACCTTATTTTGTGGGAGATGAAGTGAGTGCATATGTGTTGAGCACTGCAGTGAATTATATTTTTAGGCAATCCAAAGTCATAGGAATGAGATGCAGGTGGATAAATAAGATTCATGAATTTAACATAAATATTCAAATTAATAAGTTGGTGTGAGGTTA
This sequence comes from Thuja plicata, assembly GCA_018584345.1. Taxonomy (NCBI): domain Eukaryota; kingdom Viridiplantae; phylum Streptophyta; class Pinopsida; order Cupressales; family Cupressaceae; genus Thuja; species Thuja plicata. The sequence goes on from MU224119.1 coordinate 1,469,614, forward strand.
GGGTTTGGACAAGATTATGGCTGAATCAAATTTGGATGCTACTCAAATAAATCATGTGGAGTTAGGAGATGCAATTTCCAGTATTGAAGTATTTCCTTGGTACAAAAATATTGTTTATTGTCTTAAGCATATGAAATGTCCTGAGGAATTGAATGATAATAAAAAAAGGTCACTGAAGTTTCAAGCTGCCAGTTATTTTCTCATTGAGGGATATCATTATTGGAGAAACTATGAAGGTGTATTACTTTTTTTCCTAGATGAATATCAAGTTGAAGAAGTTAAGAAGCAATTGCATGATGGTGTATGTTGTGGCCATTTTTAAGCAAAGGCATCTACTCAAAAAATCTTGAAATTAGGTTATTATTGGACCACTTTGTTTCATGATTTCCATGAATATGTAAAACAATGTGAGCCATGCCAATGATTTTCTGGAAAACTAAAATACTAGGGGTCACTTCCACTCAAACGCATGTGAATAGAGGAGCCTTTTTAGATGTGGGGCATTGATTTTGTTGGTGATATTCATGAAAAATAAAGTGGAGGACATAGGTGGATTCTAATAGCCACTAAATATTTAACTAAATGGGTGGAAGCAATACCCATGACTAGGTAGGCCACTAGCGACGTGGTGATGAAATTTTTGATGGATAACATATTAACCAGATTTGGAGTTCCATGTATATTGATTGTTGATGACGGAATGTGTTTTAGATATAAAGAGTTTGTATATTTTTGTGATAATTATGGAATTGTGATTTCTTATGCGTCCTCCTATCACCCCCAAGGTAATGGGTAGACCGACTCAAGTAATCAAAATATATTGAAGATCATCAAGAAGATGTTATCAAATAATAAAAGGGCATAAGATACCAAATTATCATTGGCAGTATGGGATGATAGGATAACAATCAAGAAATCCATTGTTTGTTCTCCCTTTGAGTTTGTGTATGGGAAAATGGCGAGATTACCATTGAATAATATGCTACATATTTATAAATTTATTATGGAGAAAGATATTGATAAGGTAAAATTCATGAGTGAAAAATTAGATTAGTTAATTGAATTGGACAAAAGAAGAAGAAGGGCACAAAAGAAGAATGAAAAAATATAGAAGCAATATAAGGATTTGCATGATAAAAATGTCACTGATAGAGCCTTTCACAAATGAGAATGGGTACTAAAATGGAATGCAAAACATCAAGGCAAGGGAAAATATGAGAATTTTGAATCCATGTGGGATGGCCTGTATGTGATTCTAAGAAAATGGGGTGAGCACTCATATCATTCACAGAACACTTCAAGAGAGATTTAAGAGTTTCTCATGCATGGGCAGCTTCTAAAGAGTTTTTTCTCTTGAATTTGGAGAGTGTACTCTCGTGTACTATTTTTTTTTCTTTTGTTATTTGTGTTTTGTTTTTTTGTGTTTGTGCTCATGTAGAAATGTCTACTTTCCCATAGATGTTCCATGGATTCTTGTATGTATCCGAGAGATACCTCATCCCCAGATAAAGCCACTATTGGGACCTATTTTAAAGATATAATCTTGGAATATTGAAGTGTTGTTATTTTAATACAAAGTCTCATGGGTGGTATAAGGACTTGAAGGAAATGGTAAAATAAAGTTCATCCCTATTTTGCAAAAGGATAAATTAATAGGTTTTGAAATAGCGTTCATCGTTATTTTGAAGAGGAACATATTAAACAGGTTGTGAAATAGCGCCCATTGTCATCTCACGAAAGACAGTTTGGAGGTTTTGTGAAATAGCGAAGTGTTATGTTTCCTCAGGCAATGTACACTGCTCTTGAAAAGTTAGATGGTGGATCATTAAGTGATTTGACTCTCCTTGTGTGAGTGTTTTAAGGTGTTTATCCACATTTTTTCTTGATGGAGAATAGTGCAAGGCGACATAGCAAAATTAGTGAGGTGAAAAAGGTTTGAAAGCTTGAAAATTTTGAAGAAGCAAATAATGTTGTGAGTGGATTTTGTCAAGGTTTTATTTTCTTTTTATTTTGAAACATTCCTAGGAATAAGAAGGAAGTGATTATGGGTGACACTATAATTTTCCCACCTTAGTACATTATTAAAACATTGCCCTTGTCGCAAGATATTGACACCAAGGGTTTATTCTCAGATGTGTGGACAAGATTTAAAGACTTTATTGTCCCAACCCATGGCAAGTCACTTTTATGGTCTTTTTATAGGAAAATAAATGATAGTGTTCCTCTTTGTAACCCTTGGAAATTTGGTATGGCTAGGGTAATTTTTCCAAATGTTTTTATTGATGTTGAATTTATTGGCACCTTAGTGACACATTACAAAATAGAACTAGGATGGTGAGGAAAATGGACGGGAGCCCACTCTTTGTCATTTCTAAAAGCATGATATAGGAATGTTTTGGATTGGACCTTGATGCTATTGCCAAGATAGATAGAGAACATTTTCCTATACATTATAAGAGCATAGTTCCTAGGATCATTGAGCATTTGAAAGAAGACATAAATTTCTCTGTAGAGAAATTCAATATTTTCCTAGATAGAGTTGTTCTCCTTGATGACAGGTTTCAAAGTTCATTAATGAGGCTCAGGATATTTCTAGGAAAAGATGGAGGGATCATCTCCTTAGCTTTCCAAACATCCTACATATTCAATGCCCTTCACTGGTGCAAATTTCAGAATGGGTTAAAGAATATTTGGGCTTTGTAATTAATTCATAAGATGAGAAAATATATGGATAGGCTATTCTTCGTAAAACCTTATTTTTTTGTTTTGTTTGTGTTTGTAAGTTTTTGGTTTATTTTGAATGATTAGGTTTCTTGTTAATTGAATATTCACATAATGTAAATGGTTGGAAGCTTCTCCCTTCCCCTAATTTTGGAGGGGAAACCACAACCATCTAGGATTTAAATTTAGTTTTGAGTAAAATAAAACTCTTTGGATTGTACTTAATTTTTCATATCGATAAAATATACCCTATTTTCTTGTCCAAATAGGATATCATCTATTTTCTGAATTTAGTCTCTCTATTATAATCAGTTTGAAGATTGATTATCACCTTTAAAATGTGTGTGATTGGATTGCAATTCATCAATATTGATTTAAGAAATAGAAAGTGATTATGAAGTGTTGTCCCATTGCTTCCTATCTTATTGGTTCCTTGTGAGGATTAAATACAATCAGATTTATTAATATCATGAGTTCAATTTATTCACATTAATAGGATTGCGTGATTGATGATACTACTTAGTCTTTGAAGTGTTTTCTATCAGAGAAGTACGTGAAGGGTTCAAAAAAATTGACTTTGTGCCCAAATTGGATAAGGGTCTAGACTGTGCCTATTGAAATGGGTAAGTAATAGCCAAAACTGTTAAGTCTTCTTACTTTATTTTTGTTTGGTAGGAGTATATTGGAAGAACAACCAAATAATATTACTGCAATAGGTAGTAAGGAGTTCTTTCTTTCATATTCTAAGTAGTTCCACTTTGGAATTAGATATTTTCAAAGAAATTTGAATTATAATCTGCTATAAAAAAAATTGTAATTTAGGAAGAAATTACACAAGGGGTTTACCTGCCCAAGCTCTGTAGAGCCTAAAGAGAAGAGGATTATAACCACATCTTGGTTTAATTCTATTAGTTGGCCAAGTCAAATAGAGAGTTAAAAGATAAATCCTAGCATCCTTTTAGTGCTTTCCAATCTGTTGATTTGGGAACCAATAGATCCTTCATGCACATTTATAACATGTGCACAATGCAATTCTAAACCTCATGTAAATACATCATCTCCCGAGGCATTAAAAAAGGGTAAGAGAACTAGCACTAAAACTCATACTTCAAAGTTTCAAAGTTCAAATACTCCTAAATTTTAGGTGCTTAAAAATTCTAAGCATGAATCAAGTTTTTATATTGTGGACTTTTGTAAATCTAATAAAATTCAGAATTCCCTTATTGAATATTTAAATTTGAATCCTAAAGAATCAAATAGGTTGATTAAGTATGTAAGAGGAAATCAAACCAAAATACAAGATAATAATAGCCAGTCAAATAATGTGTTTTCCTCTGAAATTGAACAATCATCTCTATCTCAGCCTCTTCAGCTAAATCTGAACCTAAAAGGATATACCTGCTGAACCAATCCTAGTGTCAAGCCCTAAGCCTGATCCTTTTTACGGATTATTATTTATACATGGTCATAAATTGAATAATTGTATTATCAATTTAGGGGCCTCTGATAATATCAATCCCTCCTCTTTTTCTAAATCTCTAGATCTCCCCCTCACCAAAAAATTTGGTAAATGGTATTCCATGGATTCCAACCAAGTACCCTTCATCAGTCAAATTGAAAATGCTTAATTTTCCTTAGTAACGTATCCCGGTAAAAGAGTCAAGATTACTATTTTAGTTGTTGACATCCTAGAAAGATACATAATGCTATTGAGTAGAACTTTTTGCAGGGATCTAGGGAGAAAAATTAAGATGGACTGGAGCCAAGCTATAATACCGGTGTAAAAAGAAAGTGTAGTTCTTCATCCTGAAGGAAAATCCAAGTATACCATGTTCCCGCCAGAAGATCCTAAGGCTCATATTTTGTATAATGACTGTGAAATGGGAAACTAAATGGTTTTGAGAGAAGAAGATATTGAACTGTTAGAGCTCAAAAGTCATGGGGTACTATCAAGAATGGAGTTTGATGGTGGTTGTTCATCTACTAGTTTGGGAGCAGGACTAGTTCTGATGTCACCTAAAGAGGAGATAATCCCTAACTCTTTCAAACTAGATCTCAATAACACAAACAACACTATGGAGTACATAGCTCTATTATTGGGTTTGGAAGAAGCCAAAAGCAAAGGGATTAAGTTCTTGAAAGTGTAGAGAGATGCTGAGCTCATTGTGAAGCAAGTGAGGAGCCTCTTTATTGTCAAGATTGAAAGGCTAAAATTCTACAAAAATTGAGTTTGGGATGAACTTGAAGGTTTCAAAGATTTTTCTATAAAGGAAATATCGAGGAATCAGGATGGAAGAGTAAATTCTATATCACTATCTACCTTTTCGTTGATATATCAATGTTCTCATGTTCACTTGAACTATCTTCAGCATTTAAAGGAGGTAGAAATATCCAAGTTGAAGACAATTCAAGTGAACATGAGAACATTGATATGAAGATGACCCTTATTTAATCAACTTGGAAAAGTTTTGTACCAGTGGAGAAAAACCTAGGTTCATCAACCTTATAAAGAAGTACAAAGATTTTTTTTCTTGGTCGTACAAAAACTTGAAATTTTTTAGGGGAGGCAAGTTTCAACATCAAATTCCATTAAATCCTAAAGTGATTCCATTTTGATAAAAAAATAAGGAATTACAATCCTAATGTATCAAATGCCATCTTTGGAGAGGTTGACAAGATGTTGAAGGCTCACATAATATATCTGATACACCACTCCACCTGGATTGAAAATATTGTGCCAGTCAAAAAATAGAATGGATAAATCTGCATCTTTGTAGATTTTAGGAACTTGAACTAGGTCAGCCTGAAAGATAACTATTCTCTACCAGGCATGGATCATATTCTGCAAATGATAGCTAGATCAGAAATGGTGTCCATGCTTGGGATATTTTTGGGCTACAATAAGATCAGTGTGGCAAAGGAAGACCAACACAAGACCACTTTCATGAAACCTTAGGGTACATTTGCATATAATAGAATGCAATTCAGCCTAATCAAAAATGGTTCCATATTCTAGTGTGCAATGAATTTCTCTTTTGGACACCTAAAAAATAAAATAATTATTATATACCTTGATGACATAGTTGTCTTTTCCAAAAAGAGGAGGAACCATTTAAGAGATCTAAAATTTGTGCTACAATGATGTAGGGAACATGGGATATCCCTTAATCTGGAGGAGCCTATTTTTTATGTAACAGATGGAAAAATAATGGGGCATCTAATTTCAAAGAGGGGATAAAAATAGACCCTAAAAGAGTGAAGGCCATACAACAGTTGAGATTACCATCGAATAGGTGTGGTGTGAAGGCTTTCTTTGGTAAGGTTAATTTCCTGAGAAGATATGTCCCTGATTTTTCTGAGACCACAAAGTATATAGTAGGAATAATGAGAGAAAATAATGTCTTCAAATGGGGTGAGAAAGCATTGAAGGCTTTTAATTCATTCAAAGAGGTTATTTCTCAGGCCCCCACTCTGATAAACCCTAACAATAATAAATATTTCATCATGTATTGCTATGCTTTGGAGCACACTATGTTAGGAATCCTCTTGTAGAAGAATGAAGAAAATGGAGAAGTAACCATCGCTTTCATGAGCATCCTCCTAAAAAAGCATGAATTAAATTATTCATCAATGAGAAAATCAAGCCTTTGGCATGGTAAAAGTAGTAAAACATTTCAAGTATTACATGATACATTCTCATTCTATTATTTTTGTGCCTAATGTTGGCGTGTTGAGTATTTTGATGTAGTGTGAATTAAGGTTGAACAAGTGAGCAACATGGATTTTCAGGATTTAGGAGTTTGATCTGGATATTCAACCCACCAAACTGGTGTGGGGGTAGAGTTTATGCCAGTTGATGTTTTGATAATGGAAAGGATGTAAACTAGGAGGGGAGGGGTGAATCAGTACCCTTATAAACTTTTTCAATCAAATCTTGTAAACTCTTCTACTCTATTCTACTCAGTAGCCTTGCCTTAGTTCTGTAAATTAATTTCTACAATGTAGTCTCTTTCTCTTAAAATCCCTTGTCTAATCTCTAATGTCTGTAGTATGGTAACTAATTGGTCATTTCTTGATCAACATACATAACAAAATTTGACATTTATACATTTATATATCAAATTATATGACCTAATTAGGGCTTAACAATTACATCCTTATCCTAAGATCAATGGTGTAAAAAATTTACCTTGATCATATACACATAGGAGACATAAATAATTAATGTTGTATATCCATAATTAATGTCCTCCCTGACTCTGTAAACTGTTATCTAGGTTGGCTAAAAAATTTTTAAATAGATTAATGTTCCATAACAAACTTTTAGGTGGTCATTGTTCCCCTTAGTTATTGTTGTCTCTCGGTGCTCGGTGTTGTCTGTGTATCTTGGTTATACTGGTGTTTGGTTATGTTATGTAGCTTGGTGTTGTCTTCTATTCAGTGTAGTCTGTTTACTCAGTAATCCATGTGCTCCATTTACTGTGGGCATGATCAGTGCTCTCACTTTACTCTACACTTCAGTGATTAAACCAACTATCTTGTTTGACTTTGTTACTGACTGTACATAATGTCTACTTGATAATAATGACAACTTCAATGTGCAATTGGAGTAACATTCTCCCCCTTTGGCATTAGTATCAAAAAATTAGTAGTGTATATAATGATATACATAGTGATGACTCCCCCTTTGTATATACTCAGTATATGTATATGAACTCATACATATGATTATAGTATCCCTTGTACTATACATATACATATATTTCCCCCCTTTTTTGAAATTAATGACAAAAGGAGTATAACTTAAGTTTTTTCAATAATATTGGGATGGGCATTCTTGAGAGTTTCAAATAATTTCTCCCATTCCTTCTTTAAATTCTCAAGGGTGAGTATCTCTAGATTAGTTGAGCATGCATATCATATATGCTTTCTATGACAGATAATTCTGGGGTGGCAATGAGATTATTTGTTGTTGTCACATGTTTTTGCATCATGACTAAATGTGGTAGTAATGTCACCTAAAGCTCAGTTACTTTCTCTCTGAGTTGTTCCTCTTCTTTATGTAGGTCTAGTCTTAACTGCATATTTTGAAGTACATTGGTGTAATGCATGTTGCTCAGTTGATAGACTGTGTGCACTACTCTTTAGATCTTGATCTATTTGCTTCATCTTTTCACTAATCTTGATAGTGAAGTGATCTAATGTGTATAACTAATGTAGAATAGTAATCGCTTATGATATGATAGTTTATAAATCACTTACAAGCTCTGACAGAGTTACCATAAGTACTACCACTACTTGGCTGATCTTCTCTGTAACTTTATATTGGATCTTCTTCTTTGCTATTTCTTCTATTTCCTTCTTGACATCAATATCAAGATTGTCAATTGCCTCAGTGAGAAATTCAACTTGTTCCAGTATGGGGGCTTGTTCATCAATGTTGATATCTGATAAAACTTGCATTAAGATCTCTTTTACTTTCTCTAGAACTTTAGCACTCTTTGATTCTAATATAAGCTTGTCTTGCACTACCTTTCTTGTGCAAAGTTCACCATATTTATTCAGTGTTTATTGATCAAGTGTATTTGGATCCCAATCAGGAATCTCTATAATCTCATCTAGTGTTACTACATCCTTGTTTCCTTTCTTATTCTTACCTTGACCACTTTATGACGGTGATAGTGCTAAATTTAACTAATCCTTTTTCTTGATTTATGACTTTTATTTCTCAGTACTCAGTGTGATACCTAGGTGAGGTTCCTCAGTAGCTAACCTTGTGTCTATAGTAGATGTATCTATTGTCTTGTTAGGAGTTTCTTTATTACCTTCACCTTTGTCTTCTGCAACATCAGTCGTATCATTAGGTGTATCACCTTGTGTCATCCCACCACTAAGCTCGATCTCTTTACCATGATCTTCACCCTTATCTTTAGTTCTATCTATTGTTTTCTTAGCTAGCTTCTACTATATTTTGGTATCAATTTCAATTTCTTCAACCATAATAGGTAATTGGCCAGGTGCATTCGCTTGGGCGACCTGTGTTGTATCTTTCTCATCTATAGTATTGGTTGCTCCAATGAATAGAGTTTACAAGATTTGAAATGTTACTCCAATTGCACATTGAAGCTGTCATTAGTTATCAAGAAGACATTATATACATTCGGTAACAGAGTCAAATAGGATAGTCAGTTCGATCACAAAAGTGTAGAGTAAATTGAGAGCACTGATCATGCCTAGAGTAAACCGAGCACAGTGATTACCAAGTAAATATACTACAATGAACAGAAGACAACAGTGAGATACATAACATAGCCGAACACCAGTATAACCAAGATACACAAACAACACCGAGCACCGAGAGATAGCAATAGCTGAGTGGAACAAAGACCACCTAAAAGTTTGTTATGGCACATTATTCTATGTAACAACTTTTTAGCCTACCTAGATAACGGTTTACACAATCAAGGAGGACATTAATTATGGATATACAACATTAATTTTTTATGTCTCTTATGTGTAGATGATCAAGGTAAATTTTTTACACCAATGATCTTAGGATAAGGATGTAATTGTTAAGCCCTAATTGGGTCATATCGTTTGATATATAGTGTGTATATGTCAAAAAAATTATTTATTTTGATCAAGAAATGATCAAGTAGCCTCCATACTATTGACATTAGAGATCAGACAAGGGATTTTTAGAGAAAGAGACTACATTGCATAAATCAATTTACAAAACTAAGGCAAGGCTACCGAGCAGAACAGAGCAAAAGAGTTTACAAGATTTGATTGACAAATTTTATAAGGGTACTGATTCACCCCTCCCCTCTCAGTACACATCCTTTCCATTATCCCAATAGTTTATAGCATTAAAAAAGAAGAACAAGAAGAAGAACTACTGTGAGTTCTTCTGGTAAGCCTCTACGATCCTCAGTTTATCGAATTAGCACATTATTTGACTTATGGTGAATTCCCAGTTTATCTCTCTTCCAAAGAGAAGATAAACCTATGATTACATGCAAAAAAATATGTGATAGTGGATAATGTGTTATAAAAAAAAGGGTTGGACAGAGCTTTTTTAAGGTGTGTTGATAGAGAGAAAAAAGAGAAACTACTAAAGTCCTTTCATAATGAGGCTTGTGAAGGCCACTACAAGTCCATTGTTACAACATTTAAAATTTTTAGAAGTATTTATTACTGGTCGGGTATGTCTAAGGATGCCTACAAGTGGGTGGGTAGTTGTGAGAAGTGCAAATTGTTTTAAGGGAAGCATCAATTAGAAGCATTACCATTAAGACCACTGGTCATAAAAGAGTCATTCAAGAAATGGGGTTTAGACTTTATAGGCCCCCTTATCCAACCATCCAGTGTAGGTCATACACATATACCGACTACAATCGACTATTTCACTAAATGGGTGGAAGATTCGCTAGTGAAGAGGACTACTTCTGAAGTGGTGTGTAATTTTATCAAATAAAAGATTCTTGTCAGGTTTAGTGCTCCCCATAAGATAGTGACTGATAATGAAGACAATATTTCCTCTAAAGAATTGAGCCTATTTTATTTATGATAATGGTATCTCCCTAGCACATTATTCTAACTATTATCCTCAAGGAAATGGTGAGGCAGAGTCCAGCAACAAGAACTTGATTTCCATCACAAGGAAATTAGTGAATGATAATGCTAGAGACCCACGCAAAAGGCTTTATGAAGTGTTATGGGAACATAGAACCTTAGAATAAAGAGCCATCATGATGACACCTTTTGAATTGGTGTATGGAATAGAAGATCAACTATCACTTCCTTTGGAGTTGGTCACTAAAAAGTTGCAGAAGGTAATCGAAGACAATTCATCTCAAAGTTCACTAGAAAAGAGAGTTATGTATTTCATTAAAGTTGAGGAAGAAAGGAATGAATTGGTTGATCATATAATAACACACCAGACTTAGGTGAAAAATATTTTTGTTCGCAATGCAAGGCCTATAAAATTTATGACAGGAGATCAAGTTCAATAATCGGATAGGAGGAGAGAACCCAAAGGAGCTCACAAAAAATTTGAATCTTTGTGGAAGGGGCCATTTGTGATTAATCAGGTCTTAGGGTCAAACTCATTTAAGCTAGAGTACCCAGATGGAACGATACTACCCTTGTCCTATAGTGGGTAGAATTTGAAGCTTTATTAGTTATAAGTAGGAGCCCCTCATTTCTTATACATATCTCTTTTTGTTGTGTTTTAGTTTAGGTGTTTTATTCCTGTTTAGTAGGTCAGTCCTTTCTTCTATGCAGCCAAAGATTCTAGGTTCATTTCCTAGTCCTTTAGAGTCCTGGTCACTAGTCAGAGCCAATGTTACCCCTACATTTGTTCTTGTGTGTATATTCCCAATTTTATCCAAAATGCTTGATTTTTTACTGTAAAGTTCTCGGCCTTAAGCTTTATCCTTTTTTCCCCTTACTAAATTATATTCACCCCATTAAACCTCTCAATTTGAAGCTTTTCAAGTTCAAAGGTCAAGTTCAAAGCCCCCAAGCATGCCCCTCCCTTTTGTGACATTGTAAGAAAATTGGGATTCTATTTTGGTCAGTTGAAATTGAACTGTTGAACCCCTCAATGGTTCAAGGTTCATTATTCAATCAATCATATGATTTTTTTCTTCTTGAGTCATAGGGTGTTTAGGGCCAGGATGTGTTTGATGTGTCAAGTTTATTATTCATTGAACTTGAACCATTGAACCTTAATGGTTCAATATTTCAAGGTTCAAGGTTTAGGGATCATCCCATCAAAGACCACAACATGTTATTGAAGGAGAATTAAAAGGGAATTTGGCATGGGCAATCATGTGAAAGGTGTTAAAATTTGAATTTTTATAAATAGAAAGGAAAGATGAGTATGCAAGTCTTCATTTCAAAATGACTAGAAATTAATAAGTTCTCAACTCATGTCAAATCAATAATTAATTCACATCATGACTACTAAGTTTTCACAGCACACAAATCTTGGCCAACATTTTCCTACATTATAAGTAAAGGCAATGATTGTTTTCTTAAATTAGAAAGTCGTTAAGGCCAAACTGAAGCCATGAAGGCTAAGGTAAATTGGGGCTTTCTTTCAAGGGAGTTGCACTAATTTGATGAGAATAATAGGTGAGGCTTTAAATAGTCTTCCTCTATTGTTGATTGTAATTATTTACAAAGTTGAGTATGGAAGTAGATTAGCTTCTTGTGCCTGATTCTTCTATTTTTGAGAAGTTATTTAAAGGGTTGTGTTCTATATTCATTATGAGGTATGTTCTCCCAAACTTGGGTCAGACTTCATGCCTTCTCTATATTCTCCCTGAATTTGATGATACTTCCCTAGCCCAAGATGAAATAGGGGATATCCTAGAAAAATATAAGAACCAAACTCCAAATTCAGTGATGGAGAAGATAGTAAAAAGCGGGTTGGTTGAAGCAATGGATTATCCTATAGTTGTGCTTTGCCTTGAGCTAGTCATGAAGTGTTTGAATAGGTATGATGTTGAGAAGAGGTGTATTTCAAAAATAGATGGGAACACATTGGTTAGTATCAGTAGGGAAACAATTATGAAAGCCATGGGTATACCCGAGACGCAGCCATATGAAGATCAGAAGAATTATCTTGGCATACTCTATTTTCTCTAAGAAAAAGGCTATTTACAAAAGTGTCATTTCTCATAATTGGTTGTTGAAAGGACAAAAAGGAGGTTCAAGATTACCCACGCCTCTAACTAGGAATCATTTGAAAGTCGATGTAAGAGACATTGTAACCCTCTTGAACAGGGTTAAAGGAAATTCCCATGCATTATATTGGGAAGAGTGAATGCATTTTTACATCCAATCTTACTAGGTGGAAAGAGATACCTAGATTGGTCACAAGTCATAGCAGACATATTGCATGAAGGCTTGTCAAATTTTGTCAGATGTAAAGGTTTATATATGTCCTCCTATCTCTTATATATGTTGGAATGTTCAATAGAATGGAATGGATTACATAAAAAACCATGAAAAGCAGGCATGAAGATATATGATTTTTACCTTCACCTTCCAAAGCAAAGGTATGTAGAGAAATTCTTGAGAGTAAATGATTTTTTCCATGGGAGATTGGTCTATGAACTTTAGGGAAGTGTGAACCAAAGAATGTCAAATGAAGATATGCAATTAGTTAGTATATGTGGAAGCTAATTCGTAAATATCACAAGATTCACTTACCTAAGAGTTGGAGGATTTGAAGATAAATTTTATAAGTTACCCAAATACGTCCTTGATAGCCATATATTAATAGAAGTGAGCAGACGGTTAGCTCATATACATAAGAAGTTTGAGGAAAAGGGTGACACTTGGGTTGAATTCCCTATTGAAATAGACCACTATAGTTGCAAAATAGTGTCACCCACCCTGAATATGGAGTTGGAGTTCAAGAAACTAAACCTCTAGCTATATATTTCCATGCCAAACTTTGATAGCACAGGTTTCACCAGTGAACACCTAAACATGAAAGATGGATTCCATCATGAACTTCAACTAGACGATTTTTGGGAGAATTGTGTGGATGAATTTAAAGTAAGAAAATGATTATGGTCCATATTCACTTTAGGCAAAATCATCTCAATGAACCTGAATGTGAACACCACAGGGGTTAATGATGAAGATAATGAAAATATTCTAGATCCTACATTTGTTTAAAGGGTTCAAGGACAACCTCTTCCAGAAATAAATTGGGACAAGAAAGAAAAATATGGTATTTAGGATAGATCTTTAAATATTATTAGAAGAAGAGAGAGGTGGCTTCAAAGGTGTCAATATAGAAAGGCCCCTCAACCAAAGCCCCAAGGTAGCTTAGCCTCTCCCAAAGATATTGGTGCAGGAGCACCTAGGCTAGCCTCCAATGTCTATGTCATTTTGGCTTGTATCTGACATTAGCCAAGTCATAATTAGGAGAGATTTGTGTGTTTTATTTGGACCTTATAAGGTATTTTCAATGTGGACTAGGTGAGTTAGTGTTAGAACTAAGGTCACCCAAATAGTCATTGTTAGTGGTATTTGATAGTTTAGCTTTAGAGGCATAATGTTAGGCTTTGAGTTATTAATGTGTTCCAAACACTTGAGAAATGTAAGAAATATTCCTTGAGGCCTTAAATGAATTTGTTTCATCGAGTTATAGGGGTTAGAGGTCCTACAAATTAGGAAGGTGACATGAAAGAAAAGATGCCAAATGTTGCTCAAAAGTTGTCATGACAACATTTGCAATAATGGCAAATGTTGCATGCAACTCGGCAACATTGGATCCCCTAAAAGATAGGAGTGGGAGATTAACCAAAAAACCCTAGAAACATGGAGAATGGGATCTAAGACTATGGAAGGCTCAAATTTTGAGGTAGATGGAATTGTAACAAGATTCTGAATAGTGAATATAGCTCTGCAACTCTATTTTTTGAGAAGAGCCCAAGATTTTCAGTGTGATAGTGCTATTAAATGGATTGAATGCTTTGATTTAGTGTTTGTTCTATGTTCATAAGATAGTTCTAAGACTTTTTCATTTAGAAAGAAAGTTGATTTAAGTTGATTCAGTGCTTAGAATAAATTATTTATAATTTAGAGGGTTCACTAGTCCTCTCCTAACCAGTTTGTCATTTCATGGCTCCCCCATGAAATATAACCATGGGATCTTCCTGAGGGTAGATGAATGTTTTAGGGGAGCTATTGGTCTGTACATATTTAGAGTTAGGAGTCATGAGGAGAAGAGTTTCTATTTTTAAGACCCATCCCTAGGTGAGAAAACAGTGCCCAGTTAGAGGTTTAGACGTGAAGATTTGAGTATTTCATGCCGGGAAGAAAAGTATAGTATAGGGAAAGTATAGTTCTAGGTGTGATATGATCCAATAATGTCATGTTAGGATATTTGTGAACTCACCAATCCATTTGGTTGAGGTTTGATCAAGAAATTAGTAAAGTCCTACTAATTAGGCCTTTTAGCCCTATTAGACATAGATGGTAGGATCCCTGTGAGACCTAGGAGTATAAAAATTTCAAAATCCTTCATAAAATCCAAAAGGGTATCTGAATATGGGATTAGATTTTCAAGTTGTTTGGAAATTTTTGGAAAGAATTGGAAAAAGGTCTTTGAAAAAGGCTACAAGGAACTAGGCCTCCTAAAGAATAAATCTTGAATCTAATTGAAAAGGGATAGAAGATCCTTCAAAATGGATCCAAATGGAAGCATATAGAATTTTTCCAACATGTCTAGCACCTCTGCCATGAAATTGAATGTTTGTGTCGAGTTGGCACTTAGATTATTCTAAGTGTAGGAGAAGAAGTGAAGTAACAAAAGGGTGTTAGTCCTTCAAGGTGAAGCACAAGGAGTGGGACTCTTGGAAGAGTTGGATTAGGTCTTAGTTAATAATATAAGCCTAATGAGGACCTAAAGGAGATTATGATTCTTGAAGAAGACAAAGAAATTCTTCCTAGCAAAGTGTACAAGCAAACCTAGAAGCACTCACACCATATTGGTATCAGAGCTTGTTTTGATCAAGTGTGTGATTGATGTTACAAAATACTAAATTAGTAGGAGAGAATACACCAGTGGGATCAGTGGAAGATAAAACCATGGTGACTAAAGCTGAGTTAGCCAAAAAGGTGGAGGAACAAGAAGAGGATAACAGATTGCTAAGAGAAAGATTGTCTCAAATGGAACAACTCTTGGGTGAAGACCAAGACAAAGCTGATAAGGTAAAGGATAAAATAGATCAAAAGGAAGAAGAATAAGCAAGGGAAAAGGGATTTGAATTGGAAGAGGAAGCTCCAACACCTAACCCTTTTATTGATGAATAACCTTTCTTGAAGGCACTAAAGGCCTTAAGTGTCAAAGATTTGGAGGGTGTACCACTCTTTAGTGGACAAATGGATCCAGATTCAGTTGTGGATTGGATTGAAAGTATAGAAAACCATTACAAATTTGATGGTATAATAGAGGCCCAAAAAGTGAAGGTGGCCAAATCTAGGTTGAGAGGTTCAGCCCTCACATGGTCGAAGTTTGTTCAAGATGAAAGAGAAAAAGAAGGAAGGAATCCTATAGTCACATGGAAAGGCATGGTGGCTAAGATAAATCAGACTTACTTACCTAATGATTATGAGGTTCAATTGCATAGGAGGCATAATCTCAAACAAAAATAATTGGATGTCCAAGCATACACTGAAGAGTTTCAAAAGTTGTGTTTAAGATCACAAGTGGTTGAGGATGAGAGCATCAAACTAGCAAGGTATTTGAATGGACTCAAGTGGTCTATTAAAGAAGACATGAGTCTTGTGAACTTCAAAACCATCTGCCAATGATATCAAATGGCCTTGAAAATAGAGGAGAAAGGCAAAAGAAAAAAATAACAAACCTCCAAAGGAAGAGGTAGAGGAAGGGATAGTATAGGACAAAGAGGTGGCTATGGTGGAAGGAGTTCAGAATCAAGGACTCAAGGAGAAGTCAATACACTAAGAAGAAAGAGGGAATCTCTAGTAGAGGTGGTAGAGGAAAGAACTATAATTTTAGAGGAAGAAGTGGTGGACAAGGAAGAGGCAGCTACTTTTCCAATATGAAATGTTATCATTGCAATCAAATGGGACACCCTTCCTATAGGTGTCTAGAGAAGGGTAGTACTTCTCAAGGAGGTAACAAGAGGAATAATCTAGTTCATGAGGAGATAAATGTAGCAGAGAAACACCTTGAGGTACCATTAAGTTCAAAGGAAGGTGAGAACGTCATGATGAGGAGAACATTGATCAAGGAGCCAGTTAAAGAAGAGCCAAGCCAAAGAAGGTCCTTGTTTAGAATCAAATGCAAGGTGATGGGAAAAGTGTATAGAGTCATCATTGAATTGGGGTCTACTGATAACATTGTGTCAGAGGAAGAGGTCAATAAGATAAGCATGACAAGGATACCCCACACCCATCCTTACAAGGTCACATGGCTCAATAAGGGATAGCATGTCTTAGTAAATGAGCAGGCTTGGGTGGATTTCTCTATAGGGAGATATAAAGATAAGGTTCTATGTGATGTGTTGCCCATGGATGCATGTCAATTACTCCTAGGAAGGCCATGGAAATTTGACCGCCAAGATATCCATGATGGGGTGAAGAACTCCTATACCTTCAAGAAGGACAAAGTGACTTTCAAAATTCAGTCACTATTAGAGGATGCAAAGGTGAAGACAAGAGGTCCTAATGTGCTTATGGTTGGTGAAAAAGAGTTCTTAGAAGCCATGTAAGAAGGAGAAGGAGTTGGCTTTGCATTGGTGCTAAGGCCAAGAGAGGAAGATAGAGGCAAGGTAACCAAGAAACCAGAGTTACCTAAGGAGTTACAAAGCATGCTGCAGACTTATGAAGGTATAGTAAGTGATGGACAACCATCAGCATTACCCCCTAAAAGAGTCATAAGTCATAGGATAGACTTTCTTACCAGGGGCTACCCTACCCAATAAAGAATCCTACAAGATGACCCCTCAACAAAATGAGGAGATTTCTAGACAAATAGAAGAAATCCTAAACCAAGGTCTTATTAAGAATAGCATTAGCCCATGTGTCGTACCCACTATCCTAGCACCTAAGAAAGGAGGAACTTGGAGGCTTTGTAGTGATTCAAAGGACATAAATAGGATAACCATTAGGTATAGGTTCCCTATCCCTATGATTGAAGACCTAATGGATTGTCTAGGTGAAGCTAAGTACTATAGCAAGATAGACTTGAAGAGTGGCTATCACCAAATAAGAATACATGAGGGAGATGAGTGGAAAACGGCCTTCAAAACCAATGAAGGTTTGTATGAATGGCTTCTCATGCTATTTGGACTATCTAATGCCCCCTCCACATTCATGAGGCTCATGAATGAAGTCCTCAAAGACTACATTGGAAAATTTTTAGTGGTATATCTTGATGATATACTGATTTATAGTAAGACAATAGGTGAACATCTTCAACACCTTGAGACTATTTTCAAGAAGCTGCATGATGAGAAGTTGATGATCAACTTAGAGAAGTGTGAGTTCATCAAGACAGATCTGGTGTACCTTGGGTTTTTCCTCTGTCATGGAAATTTGAAAATGGATAAGAGTAAAGTGGAAGCCATCATAAATTGGCCTACTCCAAGGACAACAACAGAGGTAAGAATTTTTCATGGCCTTGATCAATATTATAGGAAGTTTATAAGGAAGTTTAGTGTTATTTGTGCTCCTATGTTGGACACAATTAGAGGTATGAAGACTAAGTTTGCATGGAATGATCAAGCTAACAATAGTTTTGAGTTGTTAAAAGAAAAGATTGCTACCCAACCTATTTTAGTCTTGCCAAGCTTTGAGAAGCTATTCGCTATTGAGTGTGATGCAAGAAAAGTGGCTATTGGAGCTGTTCTAAGCCAAGAGGGTAGACTAGTGGCATTTCTTTCAGAGAAGTTGAGTGAATCTAAGAAGAAGTAATCTTATTATGACCTTGAAATGTATGCATTAGTTTAGGCTTTAAGGAAATACAGACACTATTTTTTCCCCAAGGAGTTCATAGTCTATTTAGACAATCAAGCTTTAAGTTTCTTGAAATCTCAAGAGAAGTTGAGTTGCAAGCACATGAACTGGGTTGAATACCCGCAAGAATGCACATTTAATATCAAGCACAAGAAAGGAGTACTCAACAAGGTGGCATATGCTTTGAGTAGAAGAGCTCTTACCATCCAAGAGATTCAATTGAAGAGCATGGGAGTAGATCACTTCAAAGATATATATATTGATGATGAAAACTTTGCAGACATTCACAAGGTATGTGCTAAATAAAAGAATCATTTTCATAGAAAATATGTTGAATACACTTTCCAAAGTAATCTCTTATTAAAGGGAAATCAGTTATGTGTCCCTAGAGGGTTTATTAGAGATAATTTGATTTAGGAGAAGCACAATGGTGCATTGAGTGGTCATTTTGGGACCACTAAGACCCAAGAACTTGTTCAAAGGTTCTATTATTGGCCAAGAATGAACCTTGATGTTAGGAGGTATGTGGAAAGTTGCATTGTCTGTCAAAAGGCCAAAGGTACTTCTTCAAATGTAGGCCTATATCAGCCACTATCTATTCCCACTAGGCCATGGGAATGCTTGAGCATGGATTTTTTAGTTGGGTTACCCAAGACAAGACAAGGCATGGATAGTGTTTATGTAGTTGTGGACAAATTTAGTAAGATGGTTCACTTTGTACCATGCAAGACAACTAATGATGCCAGCCAAATAGCCTCTCTCTTCTTCAAAGAGATAGTAAGAATCCATGGGTTACCTATGATAATTGTGTCAGATAAATGCACTAAATTTATGAGTCATTTTTGGAAGACTCTTTGGAAAAGGTTAGGCACTAATTTATCATTTGGATCTGCATACCATCCCCAAACTGATGGTTAGACTAAAGTGGTAAATACAATCCTTGGAAATCTATTAAGGTGCTTGACCAAGGAATATGGTCAACAATGGGATCAATTGATTGGACAGGCTGAGTATGCTTATAATGACACTATAAACAGGTCAACAAGGAAGAGCCCCTTTGAGATAGTATGTGGTCTACATCCTAGATGAGTCTATGAGATAAGAGACTTAAAGGATGGAGTGAAGGCAAGTGGATATGCTAATGATTTTGCTTATGCAATGCAGGAGATACATGATACAGTCATGAAGACTTTGATAAAGAATACTATGAAGCATAAGAATAAGGTTGATGAGAGTAGAAGACATATTCAATTCAATGTGGGAGACTTAGTATTGGTGCACCTAAATAAGTCTAGACTTCAAAAAGGAGTCCCACACAAGCTGGAAATGAGGAGGATAGGCTGCTGTCCTATCTTGGCAAAGTATGGGAACAATGCCTATAGAGTGGAGCTGCCAGAGGATAGTGGACTGTCCCCTGTCTTCAATGTTGTAGACCTATATTCTTATAAAGGAACACCACCTGATATGGATCATAGCCTCAAAGAAGTCATCCAAGATGTAGAAGAACTCAAACTTCCCTCTACAATAGTAAAGAAAGCTGACTGTATACTGGATACCTGGGTCTACAAGAATACTAGAACCAAGGAATACAAAGAACAATTGATCAAGTGGCATGGTCAATCTGATGCTAATGTAGTGTGGATCAAGGAAGCTGAGTTAAAGAATATTGGATTTGATCCTACCTTACTCAATCCAAGGGTGGATTGAACTTTTTTTGTCTAGGGGAGGATGGTGCAGGAGCACCTAGGCTAGCCTCCAATGTCTATGTAATTTTGGCTTGTATCTGACATTAGCAAGGTCATAATTATGAGAGAGTTGTGTATTTGGTTTGGACCTTAGAAGTTCTTTTCAATGTGGACTAGGTGAGTTAGTTTTATAACTAAGGTCACCCAAATAGAAATTATTAGTGGTATTTGATAGTTTAGCTTTAGAGGCTTAATGTTAGGCTTTGAGTTATTAATGTGTTCCAAACACTTGAGCAATGTAAGAAAGATGCCTTGAGGCCTTAAATGAATTTGGTTCATCAAGTTATAGGGGTTAGAGGTCCTATAAATTAGGAAGGTGACATGAAATAAAAGATGCCAAATGTTGCTCAAAAGTTGTCATGACAACATTTGCAATAATGGCAAATGTTGCATGCAACTCGGCAACATTGGATCCCCTAAAAGATAGGAGTGGGAGATTAACCAAAAATGCCTAGAAACATGGAGAATCGGATCTAAGACTATGGAAGGCTCTAATTTTTAGGTAGATGGCATTGTAACAAGATTTTGAATATTGAGTATAGCTCTACGACTCTGTTTTTGAGAGGAACCCGAGATTTTTAGTGTGGCAGTGCTATTAAATGGATTGAATGCTTTGATTTAGAATTTGTTCTACTTTCATAGGATAGTTATAAGACTTTTTTATTTATAAATTAAGTTTATTTAAGTTGATTCAGTGCTTAGAATAAATTGTTTATAGTTTAGAGGGTTCATTGGTCCTGTCCTGACCAGTTTGTCATTCCATGGCTCCCCTATGAAATCTAACCATGGGATATTCCTGAGGGTAGATTAATGTTTTAGGGGAGCCATTGGTCTATACATATTTAGAGTTAGGATTCATGACAAGTAGAGTTGCTATTTTTAAGACCCAGCCCTAGCCGAGCAGACAGTGCCTTGTTAGAGGTTTGGATGTGAAGATTTGAGTATTTCATGCGGGGAAGAAAAGTATAGCATAGGGAAAGTATATTTCTAGGTGTGATATGATCCAATAATATCATGTTAGGAGATTTTTGAACTCACCAATCCATTTGGTTGAGGTTTGATCAAGAAATCAGTAAAGTCCTACTAATTAGGTCTTTTAGCCCTATTAGACATAGATGATAGGAACCCTGTGTACAGAGGACCTAGGAGTATAACAATTTCAAAATCCTTCATAAAATCCAAAAGGGTATCTGAATGTGGAATTATATTTTCAAGTTGTTTGGAAAGTTTTGGAAAGAATTGGAAAAAGGTCTTTGAAAAAAGCTACAAGGAACTAGGCCTCCTAAAGACTAAATCTTGAATCCGATTGAAAAGGGCTAGAAGATCCTTCAAAATGGATCCAAATGGAAGAATATGGAATTTTTCCAACATGTCTAGCACCCCTACCATGAAATTAAATGTTTGTGTGGAGTTGGCACTTAGATTCTTCTAAGTGTAGGAGAAGAAGTGAAGTAACAAAAGGGTGTTAGTCCTTCAAGGTGAAGCACAAGGAGTGGGAATCTTGGAAGAGTTGGATTAGGTCTTACTTAATCATCTAAGCCTAATGAGGACCTAGAGGAGATTAGGATCCTTGAAGAAGACAAAGAAAGTCTTTCTAGCAAAGTGTTCAAGAAAAACTAGAAGCACTCACACCTTATATTGTTCCACAACCCACTCTTCTTATTTCAAATAAATCTATTGATATTGTACGTACAAAGTGTTTCATTAAAAGTGGAAGCCCTCCCAAAAAGAAGCCCAGAAAAAGGTAAAAACATCCACCCTATACTCAAGTCAATCCATCTAGGACCAAGAGGAAAAGTGGAAAGAATTCCAATAACTTGGATGTGGTATACCTAGACCCTTCCAATGGGGTAGCTAAGGATATGGACAGACAGATGCCAAAGGTTCAAGTCATACAACAAGATATGAAGGTAAAGGAAGTAGAAGTAAATATAGATTTGTCTGGTGCTTTGTTTCTTTCACAATAGTGTAATTTCCATACACCCTTGCCAAAAGCCACAACAACTGCACCCAAATGGTTGGAGGCCTCAGTCATATAGAAATAGAGTGTTGTTCCTATTTTAGTACCCATCGAGGATATGGAAAGTAAGTGCCTGGGAAAAGAAAGTAATCCCAAAAAGCTTAAAATAGAGACCATGATGTGTGTGGATGAAGATATAGGTCATTGGGTAGCTGAGATAGCCAGACTGATCATAGATAAAGATGCAGAGAATGCTTTAGCACTAGATCTCATTATAGAAAAGGTGAATATGGGACCTACCTTTAGGGTAGCTAATGTGAGGCATCTTGAATCATCAACCAAATGAATGATTTCCAAAACTTAGAAAGATTAGAAAGACAAGAAAGAACTCAAAACAACCTTAAGGAATATGGCCAAATACATCCATGCATTATAGAATCCAAGTCCGGTACCACTTACTCAATCTCTGCAATATTTTAATCTAAAGTCACCAACAAGCTAGAAGCTCCTTGAGAAACTTCAAAGAAATAAGATGATAAAGGATGCCTATCATGACTGGCTCGAGATAATTACTCAATAAGGTACTAATTATATTATGGATTTAGTCAAAGTTCATTCTGAAGCAATTGAAGTGGGTAAAGAAATAGAGGTTGAAGTTAATTTGTGGGAGAAAGAAAGAACCAAATGGGATGTGGTTTTGATGTAGATGAATGAAATTTAGAATTATTTTGTTATGAAGTTTTAATGGGAAAAAGTTGTGTAGGGTTTGGATCATGATGTTCTATATATCTCCTAAATTATTGAATGGTGCAACTCTATTGTTAAATCAACTAAATTATTGAAGGAACTTATAGGGTTAACAAAAATCATGCAGAAATATCTGAATTACATAAATCTTCAGTTCTTGAAAGAAGATAGAAAAATGACCAAAAACACTGGTGAGATGGTGAAATATTTCAAGGATAAGATCATGGTCATTAGGAGATCAAGGATTTAATCACTGATGACATCTCACAACTGGCTAGGATTGAGGCCATGTTTACCATGTGTTTGGTACACTTAGAAACTCATGCGAATAAGGTGGCTCAGATAAATAAGGATAAAGAGGTGTGGAGACAGAGGATTGTGCACATTGGGCTGCCTTATCACCAAGTAATCATCACCTTCTCAGTAGTACACATGGAATGGAGGAAAAATTGTGTTTTTTCATCCATTTCAAACAAGCCAACAGATTTTGCTAATGTGCCTCAACCTTGATTATGTGCCATGATTTTAGGAGTGAAATCAAAAGGATTTACTATCTTTTATTTTTCTTCCTCAGTTATTTTAGTTATTTTAGTAAAACTATTTACTCCTTGTAGGAGTTTTTTTTTCTGGTTCTAAAAACTATCTATCTTGGTGGCTATAAGTATGTTGTTGAAAAAGTTTGTAAGGTTCTATATTTTAATTAATTAGAAATAAAAGGTACAAAAGATAGTAAATTTTGTATGACATATTTTGTTTGAAGAAAACTTTTATTTGAAAATAGAAGAATATATACTACTTTTACAGAATCTTTGTATTCATGAATCCTTATTCAATCTCAGTTGGGATTTGTTTATGGTGTGTCATATTTATAGTTTTTCTTCATTCTTATTATGTTCATGAAAAAAGTTGGAGTGAATGTATGAAATTGCTTAATCAGTTATTTGGTTATCGGCAAAATCTGTGAGTTTTGTTTTATGTGTGGAAAATTCTTCCTATATTCATTTCATGGCTATGAATAAATGTGGAAAAGCATTTTATGCTTTCTGGTTAAAAGTGTTTCTTCATTTAATTTTCTATAATTAATTCATTGAAGATCTTAAAGGTAGTTGCACTTTCAAGCATAGGTTGAACTGATTAAGGTTCTTCCAACTGTGGTTCAATTTGTTATTTGCATAGAGACTTGAGTCATTTTTAGTTATAAATGTTTATCCAAGGACAAATTTGTTCACCAACATGATGGATGTAACGCCCCTACTAGGGAACCCAAAACGACAAGGTCTAAAGTTCCAAGAAAAGCAACTAATTGTTTTTATAACCAATATTGTTACTTCCTTCTTTAAACATACATAAGAACATGTCCTTGAAGGTTCCATTAGAATTCATTACTAATGTTAACACTAATGATTCAATTACTCATCATATGAATTCATTTTCCAACTACTTAACTAAAAACTTAGTTTTTAGAAAAGACAAGGTAAGGAATAACATTATTGCTCCTTTACTAAACACTTCATCTTTTAATTAAAGGTTCACGGGAAAGAGAAGGAGTTGTTTAAAATTTATTGAACCAACTATATTAGTTGCAGTACTTGCTTCCCATAAAGAAACCCCTCCAACCATATGGTTGGATATTTGATTTGAGGAAATGTTTGGAGAAGGGAGGGAAAAAGAAGATTGTCAGAAGATTTGAGGAATTAAAAGAATAGCCTTTGAGTTGGGGGATTTCTATGAGGAGAGTAGATTTTGTGATCTCATGAGGAGTAGGTGGTAATAATAGAGAGATTGAATACCATCCTTATTCTTCATAGGAATATTTTGGTCTGTACAAGAATATGGAGAGTTGTAGCTTTTCTCAACATCAAAGAGTTTCTCCGTAGGACTCCAAGTAGGGTCTTGAACCAGGAAGAATTCCCTTGTGCATGTGTGTGTGTGTGTGTGGAAGTTTAATTAATTATAACTATTTTATGGTATATTGTGAATAAATGAATATAGCGGTTTATTAGGAAACAATTTATGTGTTTGTATATATTGGAAAAGATAAGACATTTTTGGAGATGTATAGTGTTGTTATTGTTTGAGTTTTCTTTTCTCTCTATTTATGAATTGTGGCTCTCTGTTTATGAATTTTTGTTCTCTATTTATGGATTGTGGCCTATTGGTTTGGGTATAAGTTAACCCCTCTATTAATTTCTAGTTTTGAAAAGTTTAGGGGTATCATTCAACACCTCTCCTTGTTGTTTAGCCTTTGTGTAGATTGGTTGTTTATCTTTGTCTTTTCTATTAGAATAACTAAGAGGGGGGTGAATTAGTTAGAATCAATTTCCTTACAAATTATACTATAGTCATAAATTTCTCCAAATGTATACCAAAGAAAATTCAAACATATAATTAAACTCAGTGACAATGTATTCTATAATATTAAACTTTCATCAATAGTGTTTACCGAGTGTCAGTAGATTAATACTGTGATTATCAATCTAGGTTAATAAAATAAAGTGTAAAGCAAAATAAAAATCCACAACATTTATGCACATTGACACATAGATTTTCAACGTGGAAACCCTGCTAAGGGAAAAACCACCTGGGATCAGTAACCCAAAATATTTTCACTCTTCTAAAATGAGCTCGGTGAAGAGCCAACCCTGTTAAAGGTTACAATGCACACTATTAAATGTGACCTAGTTAGAGGATTTAAAACTAAAATTTCTCTCTTGACCATGAATTCACTATGGGGTCAACACGAAAACAATCAACATTCTCTGAATTTCATAATAAGGACTTCATTGTCCTACTTAGTTAAGAGATTTATCTATAACAATGGTTAAATTGATACATTAATGATCTGATTGAAATACAAATTTGTTTTATAGATATTCATATCTATGCTAAGTACATAATACCTCTGATAATTTTTTTCACTTCAGTTCATCTCATTCTTCATACTTATTCTGCTCGGTAATGATCTTTCCTCTGTTTGCACGGCGATGTCTGTAGAATAACGCTCGATTCTGTCTTTAAATAGTTTGATCAGTCATGCATAAAATTTCATGTGTGTATCATCTTTTTTTATGTGTATATCTCTTATCTCTTATATAAACATCATGTATCATTTAATTTTCATTCTTCAAATTTTTTCGCTTAATCTCCATTGTTGATTTTCCTGCTTGATCCATCCTTGATAGTTGTGTTAAAAATATGTTTCAATCTTTTTCATCTGATCTTCATTGAATTTTAATAACCATTAGATCAAATAACTAACTTTATATTTTACCTCAAAATCAACAATTTCCATCTCAGCATCTTAGTCAACCTCGGTTTGATTAAATTGTTTTATCAATAATTGTATCGGCAATCCCTTGCTTGGTTATCACTATGCTCGGCATACACTGTGTTTTACTCGGTTATCAATGTCTCTCGATGTATACAAAACTCTACATTTTACGACCACATAAACATTTTTTGTTCCAGATCTTCAATTCATAACAAATTTTTTCCACCGTAATAATACTCAAATAAGTTGACATCAATGGCAATACATTAACTGATAATGTTTATCATCACTTCTACAACTCGGTTGAATATCAATAGATGACTTCAAACATATAATCAGTTGTGGTTCATTATTTTCTTGTATAAGTTCAAGCTCCATATTGTTTTAGGGATTTAATTAGGTTTTATGGGTGATTTCAAGGAGGAATTGGGAGACCTCAAATGGGTCTATCTCATAAAATCTTCCTAGGACCCCCTTCATGCCCAGTTCTGATTGTACCATCAATTTGAGAGTAAGAGTTTAGTTTTTTGGGAAGAAACTTGTATGAATTAGGATTCCATGGCCTGCATACTGATATGGCCCTATGGGAATACTCATATTTCCTTATGGTAATACTCATATGGGCCTCAGGCTCTTTTGGTTTAATTTTTGGAACTTTATGTTATGGGTTTTGGCTACATTTTGATGTTTCGGTGTCCAAGCCTTTGTTTGCATCTATTTGATTCTATCAACCTTCTATATTTCTATATGAGGTTACCCTAATTATGAAATCATGACCCTCATGAATCTGTGTATTTTTTTTATGCTCGTATGGTAAACGTACATTGGTTGGAATCATCCTAAGGATTTGGGATCATAGGAGAGAGATCCTAACCTTATGTAATGGGTGCATTGAGTTGTTTCAACCCCATTGATGGTATTTTTTAGGTAGGGAAACTATGTTCCCTAGGTGAGTGGCTCACCATAGGTTCCAAGACCCAAAGATTTTGCTAGGATGTTATATGAGTGGGTTTTTAATTAGGTGATAACAATAAAATAAACTTGGGCTTTATGTTTAAACATAATAAAATATAAATGATATAGTCCGCATAGACCTGGTTGGAGTACCGGGATCATGAGTTAACTGTTAGGGTGGATCCTATTATTAAGGGGGACCAGGGTTACATGGTTGCTAGGGTGGATCTCAAAAAATAGGCTATGTGATGACACTCACCTAGTTGTTATTTGGGTACACATACTTCTATGATGTAATGTGTTGGTATTTTGGTAATGAATTGTGTTTTACCTCTAGTCTTTTGATGATTTGGGAAGGTTACTTGATATCCTTATATTTCCTATATTTTGAGTACCTTTGTTCTATCTCCTAGCACGAGGGGTGGAGTTTCACAGTTTCACATGGCTGGGTGGCAATTATTTTTTGATGTATTATTCGTGGTCCGTGTATGACTTGACTTGGATTATGGTTCAGATCTTGATAAATATTTCTACTTCTATATCATTTACTTCACTATATTTTAATTCAAATGTAATTATATATTATAAGCCTCTTTAGGAAATATGATGTAATTGTAATGAAAATGGAAAAGAAGAAGCTATGTAATTGGGAAGGGTAGTTTTAGTAATGTTAAAAGGGGATATTTAATTGTTATATGGAATGTTGTAATGAAAGATTCTAGTTGTGAAATTTATACCCTATCTCTCTTTATGTTCTTGGAATGTAATTTAAAAGTAAAGATTTTCTATTTAAAAGTTTACTTATGTTTTGATAAGAACAAATCATTTTCACTTCGGACATAGGTAACTGAAAAAGAAATTAAAAGATGAAGTTTTTAGTAAAGGAGCAATAATGTTATCTCTTACCTTATCTTTTCTAAAAACTAAGTGTTATGTTAAGTAGTTAGAAAATGAATTCATAAAATGAGTGATTGAATTAGTAGTGTTAACTTTAGTAATGAAATCTAAGGGAAACTTAAAGGACATGTTCTTACATGTTATTTTTAAAGAAGAAAGTAAAAATATTGGTTATAAAAAATATTTAGTTTCTTTTCTTGGAACTTTAGACCTTGTCCTTCTCGATTCCCTAGCGGAGGCGTTACAATGGAATGATAAAATTTGATAACCCTATTTATTATTTCTTCTCCTAAGGCTTCAAAATCCTATCTACAATATAATTTAGCTTCTAGAAGACCATCTATATATTGAAGCCTTACTTATAGGGTTAGTGTATCTTGGATACTAATTGTAGAAGAATTCAAGTCTAAGGATCACACAAGGTGAGCCTATTAATGGTCTATAAGGGGTTAATCCTTTCATAATCAAGGAAAATATGAAGGTATGGTTACCTTTGGAAGAAGGGTGGACTAAAATAAAATTTTATGATGTATCCAAGGGTAATCCAAGGCCATCTAGAGTAGGATATGTGAGAAAATATTAAAGAGGTAACACCTTATCATCGATTACATAGAAGCTTAGACAAGTTACTAATAATGTAGTAAGAGCTTGTACGACCCTTCTAGCGGTTAAGCTTGCTAAAATATTTCCCTTGGCTAATTCTCAACTCGAAGGTAAATCATTTATTATCACTAACATAATTATTAGAGGAGGATCAAATGACTAGAAAATAGACAACATTGTTAAGGTAGTCTTTCTTCTTTTAGAAATGGTTAAAATTTAAAAATATCCCATGTTAGGTGGGAGGGGAACATGGAAGAGGATGGATTTTTGAATTTGGTGGTTGAGTTAGTTGAAGAGGAGGAAATTTTCATCTTAGATACAGATAGAAGTATTTGTGTAAGTAAGCACATACTTAATGAAGTTGGCATAACCTCTATGTCACTAGCTTAGAAAAAATGACTCTGTACTGAATTTATGCGCCACTAGGTGACACGTGCACGAGTAGTAGGTTTTATTAGTCAAGAAAATTCCATAAAATTTAATTTATTAAGGATAATTTTCTCTTATTTCTATCTATACCATCATAAATTTTAAGCACCTAATTCGTGTATAATTTCATGATTTTGTAGCACCCACCTTAGTGTGTGTTTTCCATAATAGGACTTCATATGACACTTAATGGACACCCAAATTCAAATAGAAATAATTTTAGTTTACAATTGAGGTTAGACCTTATTTATAATTGTTCTTCTATAGTTTTTCTCCAATCCAATGTATTTCATCACCTATAGTGTTCTTCTATAATGCATTTCATCACCTAGGCCCTATGTTACCATTTGCGGCCTTTATATTCTGTCCCAACTTCAAAATAAGTTTTGCCTTGTAATCTAACATCTCTTTATTATCCAATAATTGTGATTATAATTTGAGACCCAATTGGATGGAACATAATATATAAGTAATCATTTTCCTATAAATACAACACCCAGGGCATTATATTCACCAAGGACTTGGCTCAAATTGGAATCGGAGTCCCATCTTCATAATTTGGTGAGGTATTTGGATTTATAGTCGGCTCTCCAAGTTTTAACCCTAGAGAAGTTGAAAGAGGCATATAAACACATTATATCTCCTCATTTTGGTAACCACAAGTAAGGATCCACATTCATGATCAAGTAATCAATTTTAAGATTTTGAGGCAAGCATCCAAGCATTCAAGATCTAGACTTCTTATCAAGAATTCAAGGTGATATTATCCATGGATTAAGATTATTCCCCTCATTAAAGGAAAAGAAAAGGATTCTATATCAAGGAAGGAGATACACATCCTTATACATTTATCTAAGTCTTTTTTATTCTTCTCAATCAAGAATTCTGGAAAACTACAACATGCATTACAAAAGGTTTTATCTTTCTTGGTTCCCTTTTAGGTTTTTGTGTTAAGTCAAAGCTATTGCATCAACATACTTGATCAATGCTAGAATCTGAATTTGATACTATTCATGTTTTTTTCATTAATGGTTTTCAGTGATGTCAACATATCTGATGCATAGTTTTGGTTCATTTATGATTTAGGTGTTTTACTATATCAGTTGATGTGTGTACCGATATATTTGGTGTATCGGTAGAACTATTCACCGAAGGATGTGATTTAAATATTTATCCTTATCTATGTTAGTGATGGTCCCTCTTAGTGTGCTACATGATGCATTCATGGTAGTATTTGCCCCAATGGAGATTGTTCAAACCATGCAACAAAAGTCAACACAATAGAAGTCAACAACACAAGATCAATAAGAACTCAACAATGAACTGGAAACATGAAAATTCCCACATTCCCATCACAGTCTCATAAATTTACATCATATTGGCCTGAAACATGAAGCTTAAATTCCTTCGGCTAACCTCCCAAAGATTATCCTATTGAGAGCTACCTAACTAAGATCAGATGCCTCAATATATAGAGCCTTCACAATACATGTGTCAGCTAGATCAATTGCATCTTCCAAGAAAAAGTAAATATAATACAAAAGTATAGGTCAGGACCCAAATAATAAAGATCTCTATGCCAATCTGTATAAATGACATACGATCCAAGTGAGACATCATCCAAAGATTCGGGAACATTTTTATATGAGCCTCAAAGCTTCACTGATCAAGAAAATGCTCTGCAAGATCAAAAACTTGTCTAACCATAAGAACTTGAAGAACACACAGAACTAACCATGAATCCAAAATATCTCCATAGAGAAGTACCCAATTGAGGTAAGAACACATAAATAAGTAATACATAATGTCTATAACATACCCTATAGTTCGCAATAGAAAATGATCAAAATCCATAGGACACGACAAACTTAAAACTGGAAAAAAAGAATACAATTGAAAGGAAATATTTTTGGGTGATGAAAGATTGCTAATGACCCAAGGTTTCTCTTGCATTAGACACCCCTGGTGAGAAGAATATGTTCCATAAGAGGAACTTATGAACATCTTATAGGATTCAGGACTTAAATCACATGCTCATTCTTAATACAAATATTATCTTTATCTACAACTTTCTTTCTCTGTGCTTCGGCTCTTTATTATGACTGATTCATTAGCTTACTCTACTATGCACTTACTCTATCATTCCTCACATTATCATTAGGTAGTAAATAAATTATATCACCACCTCTTGTATTTTTTATACTTGATTTACCTCTGCTACAAGAATTCATCTGATAAACAACCAAATTCCTCTACTACTTCACTTTACCCTTGCTATTATCTTATACCAACCTATTCTCAAATATATCTCCTAGATCATTCTTTAGATCCATATAAACTTTTATATTGTACTTCTCCAAACAATAAATCTTCACAATGCTCAGATTCCTTGCACTTCTCCCCTCTTCCTCCTTCATGGGAACCAAAGTAAATTTTTTCCTATCCTTCTCTATTGTGACCAAGCTACTTCTGCAATCTTGATATATTCCCTATAATATTGTAAAGGTCTATCCAATAGAACATGAAAAAAACTCATAGATACCACATCACACAATACCTCATCTCTGTAAGGCCCAATGTTGAAGTTTACCAAACACTTTTCTTTCACCTCCACCATGTTATCATCTTGAAACCAACTTATCCCATAAGGACGAGGGTGTTTAATCCTTTTCAAGTCAAACTTTTACACCATCTCTTCTGATACCAAATTATCGGTACTGCCACTATCGACAATAACCTTACAATATTTACCTCCTATTTTATATACCATTATAAACAAATTCCTTCTTTGTATAGGTTCAGTTTCCTTCTTACTCAACATGACACTCCTAACCATAAGATAATCTCTCATCTCAGGTTCTACCATACTCTCCATAAGTGCATCAATAGTTTTCTCCTCGTGTACCATAAGATTATGTTTTCCCAAGATTTTTCTAAATCCCTCAAAACATTGAAAATATCTATGTCCTATGCCACCACATTTAAAACAAGTACCTTTGAAATATTTGTTAGCACTTCCTCTCCTTTGTATCCTTTCATTAGGTTCCTCTCCAATTGTCTTCTTTTATTTTCCATTGCTACTCACTTGCTTCTCCTTTCCTCTAGGATTACTCAGTTTCCTCTTCAACTTATCTTCTTCCTTCAAAGCATACTAATGAGCATCCTCCACTATATAAATTTGCAACATACTTATCTCATCTTGAACATTGAACCTCAAGCCATTAATATGTCTAGTCGCCTTCTCCTTAGATATATCCTAGTGTCTAGATCTTATTTTTATATTGTTAAACTCTTCGGTGTAATCCTTCACACTAATATCCTTCTTCTTCAAGTTTTACAATTTATTGAACCATTCCAATTCATTATCCTCAAGAATGAATTTAGCTTTCCATATAGAAACTATTACCCTTCATTTAGTGATCTTTATTTCACCATTTTCCCCTATATATTTCTAGAAATCTTTCCACCATAAGATAGCATGACCCTTCAACTTAGTATATACTAACATAACCCTATATGGATCTCTGATATCATCAAGTTTAAAGTATTCTTCCAACTCACCAATCCAATATATAAAATATCCAGGATGCAATGAACCAGAAAGTTAGAAAACTCCATCATATGAATTTTACTTACTTGTGCCATAACTCTCAACAATATTTTTTCATCTATAGGGATCTCAGTATCTACAATCTTAAGATATTAAACAACTTCCTCATATTCCTCAATCTTAGGTTTCCTTCACAATCCACTCAATGCATTTCAGATCACATTCCTCATCTGATTTTAGAAGTCCTCCATCATTTTTAGTAACCTTATAGGGTTTATTCTTCTTGGATAAATCTCCCCAAATCCTCAGGTGAAAATGCCTCAGATTGGCAATTTGGCTACAAGGATTCAATTTCCTCTCACTCAGTAATCTATTGAACACACTCATAGTCTTCCTCCTTTCTTTGATCAATTTACCAATGGTATACCTCAACAATTCATATAACTTTCATAACCAACAAAATTTATCTTCCTAATCATCTTGTGAAATTCCTAAGCTAGTGCAAGCCAAATCTAATCTCTTCCACCCCACGACCAACATACCTAGGGATTCACAAGCTTAGTAACTCAGATCTGCAATCACATGAATGAATCTAGCTCTGATACAACCTGAC
Organism: Thuja plicata; assembly: GCA_018584345.1. NCBI lineage: Eukaryota > Viridiplantae > Streptophyta > Pinopsida > Cupressales > Cupressaceae > Thuja > Thuja plicata. The sequence continues at coordinate 1,502,617 of MU224119.1, forward strand.
CCTATCATGGTAGGATTTTCCCCAATGGAGATGGTCCAAACCATGCAACACAAGTCAAAACAATGGAAATCAACAATAGAAGATCAATAAGAACTCAATAATGAACTAGAAACATGCAAAATCCTAGATTTACATTATCACAGTCTCATAAATTTACATCATATTGGTCTGCAACATGTAGCTTACATTCCTTCTACATACATGCTTGATTACAATATAAATCTAGGGCTAAACCCCTTAACTAACCTCCCAAAGATTATCCTACCGAGAGCTACCTAACTAAGATCAGATGCCTCAATATAGAGCCTTTGCAACACATGTGTCGTCCAAATCAATTATTTCTTCCAAGAAAAAGAAAATATGATACAAAAATATAGGACAAGACCCAAATAATAAGGATATAAATGCCAATATGTATAAATGATGCACAATCCAAGATATATGTTGACCAAAGATCTAGGAACATCATGATATGATCCAAAAATCTTTGCCAATTAGGAAAATACATCGTGAGATCAAAAAACTCATTTGACCTTAAGAAATTGAAGAACCCATAGAATTGAATATGATTCAAGGATATCTCCATAGTGAAGTATCCAATTGAGATGTGAACATAGACATAAGTAAAAATTAATGTCCAAAACATACCATGTGTTTTGCAACAACAAATGATCAAAATCCAAGGAATACCACTAAGAACTGGGAGCTGGAAAATAAGAACAAAATTGAATGGAAATATTTTTGGGTGATGCAATATTTACAATGACCCAAGGATTCTCCTACATAAAAAAATATGGTGGAAATTTTTTTTGGATCATTCATGTCCTTGATATGTTTGTTTTTCTTCAATCGATGCATTTGATCCTATCCATTGGTATCAAAGTTCTCAAATATTGTGTAGCATATTGATATATGCAAAGCATGTTGTATTAAGTGAGGTGGTCCAAGTTTCATTCCTTACCACTGTATGAATGTTTTGGTGCAACCTATTTCAAATTGGTTTAGGTGGACATGGTTTTTGTAATCAGGTTGTATAAGAAAAGGAATAATCTTAGTTGTTTGTGTGGTTTCTTGGATGCGAGTAATATGCGAAATGAATGTGTATTTGAAAAGGAAATATCTATGTGTTGATGTATGTGAAAGTTGATTCAATCAGTAGAAACTATTATATCATTTATATATTACAAAGTATCAGCAACAAGGACTTCAATGGTAGATTATTTCTTTCATTTCTTATATTCTATCATTGAGCCCATTTTGGCAGTGAGCCTATTTGTAAATGGAAGGTAGCCTTTCCCCCTCGACATGTGACATATATAGTTCTATTTTGATGCCACACCGATACCTTATTAAAATTACCTTAACTAATGTTCATTTCACGATAACTAGCTTCTCTGTGTTTTTTTTCCAGTTTGGGTTTCCACGTAAATTCTGGTGTTTGTTATGTTGATGGTTTTTTCTTTCATGTTTACATCTGTTATAAGTTTCTAAATTATTTAAGTGCTTACAAGTTCAGAATTTTTTTTAA
>MU224119.1:1504209-1550692 GCA_018584345.1 Thuja plicata
ATGTTGATGGTTTTTTCTTTCATGTTTACATCTGTTATAAGTTTCTAAATTATTTAAGTGCTTACAAGTTCAGAATTTTTTTTAATAAGTGTTTGTGATTACTTGATTCAGCCCCCTCTCCCTTATTTGACTTGTTCAATAATTGGTATCAAAGCTTGGTTCCTTAGTGAAGATTTTGACTGCTTGAGGCAGATCCGATGGCACACAAATTAAACATTCCTATGTTTGATGGATCTGACTATAGTTTATAAAAGAGTAGATGAGAGTATATATTATTTCTATCGGTTACACCTCCTACAATAATGTGGAGAAGTATGTGTTACCTCAAAATGACCTCACCAATCTAGATGAAATCACAACTTATGAGGATAATAGAAAAAAAGGTATCCAATCTTTAGCACTTTATCACAAATTGAGCTAGCCAATGTTATTTTATTGAAGACTGCTTATGAAGTTTGGTAAAATTTGAAAGAAATTTATGAAGGAAATTATAGGGTTAATCTATCTAAGAAGCTAATAGCTAAGCATCACTGTGAGAATTGGAGAATGGAAGAAGGTGAAGATATTAGGATCTATTTTGAAGTCAAGAATCAAGGAGGAAATATATGCGATGAAGATATTATAGAGATCTTGATTTAATTACCAGATAGCTCAATAAAAAGATCTTTGTGATTGAGGAGGTATATCATCTAAAGAATTTTACCAGAGAATAGTTGTTTGGCACCCTAGATGCATTTTAAGGAAATTTGTCAAAGAGAAGAACATATCTTAGACAACAATTAAAGGCACAAAATCAGAGGAAGATCTACATGGTGATGAGGAATCAGATGAGTTGGAAGAAAACTTTGCAAGGAAGCTAAAGAAATTTAATTACAAATACAAAGGTATGTTACATCTTAAATGTTTTAGATGTGGAACAATTGGGCATTTGGATACTAGGTATTCAGAGAAAGGTCCTAAGAAGAAATTTAATAAGTTCAACAATAAATAATAGTATGTTATGAAAATACTAATATTTTATATAATGAGTCAGAAACAAGAGATTGTCTATTCTATGCTAAAGAAGAAAAACTAGGAATTGATATTTCTTGTTGGAATAATGGATGGTGTGTACTGAGAGGGGAGGGGTGAATCAATACCCTTAATTTTTTTTATCAATTTAACCTTTAGTAAATTTTTCTTGTATTACTAACCACATTGCTATTCTACCTTATGAATGTAATATCAAAACATAATTGTAATTGCATGTGAACATTCATAGAAACATTCATGAGAAGTAGTTACACATGAAACAAGAATTGGTAACACAAAAAACCCCTGTTAGAAGGTAAAAATTGTGGTGGGGATGAAACCCACAAAGCTTCACTATCTGTAGAAGGTGCCAGTTAAGGCTACAAGTGTGATCACTTCTGGTGATTTTACCCTATTCTGAGTAACATTTTAGACTGGTTAGGTCTACTTGGTTAATATATTTTAACAACACTATCAAGTGTGCACTTGGTTAAGAGATTTACAATAAGACTATTAATTCCACCTTCTTAAAGGATTTCTTCTATTTGCTGCAATTTTTAGAGAGTAGTCAAAAATACTTGTTGACCTGATAGTATGCAATCTTGAATTGATGATTTCAGATCCTTTAAGTTCACAAGATATATGTATCACCTATAGTGATTGATTAATACCTTTGTTCTGCTTGGTAGCCTTGAATCTTGTTCTTCATAACTGAATTTAGTCTTATGTGTCCTTCTACATGAAACTCTTTTTCTGATCCATAGATGTTTGTTGTGGCTACGATCATCATTGTTTGATTGATTACTACATCTATTTATATATTGTATTGACCAAATTAGGTTTCATGCTTTACAATAAAAACTCTATGATCAAAGATTTACAACTTGACCTTGATCTCCTAGTTTGCATGTTTAAAATCAGTTAGACTGATTAAAACACTTACATATGCTTTACTTGTTCCTCAAGAAATGGTTTTACAACTAAGCATAAAGCTAATTATAAAACTGAAGTGTTTTATTTGACGTGTAACTCAGATCCACTTTTCTCAAGAATAAAATTGTCTCTCGGTAGACTAGTGCTCAGGTTTCTTTGTAGTTTGTTTCTCGGTGATGTGTCTGAACTGTCTATCAGTTTACTCTATAAACTATGTTCTCATTTTATTCTATAAACTATTTTTCAGTGATAGTCTGATTTCGGTGTTCACTATGCTTGTCTATTTTGGTGACCATTCCACTAGTCTGAATGTTGTCACTTGGTAATCATGTTACCGATAGTCCAAAAATTGTTTCCTTGTATACTAATGACAAATATGATCCTTTAGGATTATCAATCTCCCCCTTTGGCATTAGTATCAAAAAGTGATATGTGCAATTAACTGATGTGTTCAGTATATACACCAAGTATTTACCCTGTCAAATGACTCCCCATATGTGCATGCCTTGGTACGTTGTATGAACATGTATTCTCCTTTATGTATTTCCCTCTATGTATTTTGACATTTTTTCCCCTTTTGTAAATTTTTCCCCTTTGACATGTATACATATAGTTTCTCTAAAGAAACTCAGGTGTGGAAAAAGCTTCCTACGCTAATCTCTATAGGAAAGTATTGTGCAAATTCTTTTAAACCCTTACAATTACAGATTCGTTAACTACTTTAACTAAGATATTGTAACCACATACCATGCATACAGAAAAATAGAGAATGACACAACGATATACCCTGGGGAAAACCTTTCGGTAAAAAACCCCAGCACTCCAAAACCTGCACAATGTATTGATCAAAAACTATTACAGCTTACAATACACTTGCAATGCAAGTTCTTTCAGAAGATTTCAAAACCCTTGAAGACAAATCACGGCAGCATAAAATGTTCCAACAATACACTCACATCACTACTCTTCACAACCCTAAAAATGCTTATATCAGTTGCCACATGTCTTCACCTATCATTGAATCTTCCTGACATAGCTCTTACGTGTCATAGGAATCCGTCATAACCATTTTAGCCATGATCTCCTTACACACAATTCAAGATGCCGACACATCAACATTATTTTCAAGTAATACATTTTACAAAACAAATAATAAGAATAGGAATTATCCAAGGTTGAGACACCTTATTCCTAACAGTTTCCCCCTTATACATATATATCCCCCCTTTTTTGAAATTAATGACAAAGGTGTAATACTTACATCTTGTCAAGTATGTGGGCATGGGATTTTTGAATGTCTTCCATTATCTTCTCCCATTTCTCTTGGATGTGTTCCAGGATCATGTATTCCAATGTGAGTCTGGCATGCATGTCATATATACTCTCGATAACAGACATTTGTAGGGTGGAAATCAATTCTTTTGTTGAAGTCATGTGTTTCAACAATAGTGTGTGATTCAAGAGTAACATATCTCAGAGCTCGGTTACCTCATCTCAGATTCTCCTTTCAGCCTTTTTTAGTTCTAGTCTCAACCTTTTTGACTCTATAATCTTCTCATAATATAATTGGAATGCATTTTATTTTGATTGTGATACTTTGTGCACTAGCCTTAAGATATTCATCTATTTTTTCTATCTTTTCACTATGCTCAATAGTGAAATGCTCTATTGTGCACAACTTTTGAACTAGTTTAACTACTTCTGATAATATTGGTTCCGTTGTAGTTACTAATTCAAAAATTTTTACCTTATTTTCTGCCACTTCTTGCCTTTTCTTCCCAGTTACCTTGTATTGACACTTCTCCTTAGCATGTTCCCTAATGACTTTGTCTGCATCTACATTCTGTGATGTAATGGCATCAGTGAGTACTACTAATTGACCAAGTATTGGAGAACTTTGATCAATTTTAGTGTCAAGTACTATCTGCAATATTATTTATTTTGTGGTATCTAGGACTTGTGAGTTCTTGTGCTCCTTCTTGATCTTGTCATGTATAGCCTTCCTCTTGCAGAGTTCACCATACTTGGTCAGGGACTCGGTGTCTAGTGTTCTAGGATCACAGGCGGGTATGTAAACGATTTCATTGAATGTCTTTGGTGCTTTAATTTTCTTCTTCTTCTTTGAAATAGTAGTTGAAGTAGGTGAATGTAGGACTATAGCAAGTTCCTTCTCTTTATCTGTTGATTTGGCTGATTGCATGGGAGGTGTGTTTCCTTGTGTATGTTGTGTGGTATTAATTTATTGGTCAGTACTAGACATCTCTACATCAACCTTGTCTATATCTGTAGCCTTTTCACCCTCAGTGTTCTTATCGGTGGCATCACTCTTTTTTTCCTCTCCACTTGTATCTTTCTTCTCTTCATTTGTATCTTTCTGCTTCCATTGTTCATCACTTATGTCTATTGGTATGTTTGCATTATTTGTCTTCTCCTTTTCTTCACTAATGATATTGATAGCTTGTATCAATAAGGGTATGTGACCTGGTACATTTACCTATACAACATCTGTTGTATCTATTTCCTTTTCTTTCTCGATGGCATCAGTTACATCTTCATCCTTTTTTGGCTCATCATCAGAATCAATAAGTGTTATATCTTTGATTTTGATCTCTATTGTATCCTCTAATGATTGTAATATATGAGGCATGTCATCCATAGCCTTACTTTCTTTTGTTTTTAATTCAATTGGATTGATTTCCTCGGTGTCATTTATGAAGATGTGTTATGGGCTTGGTGTGGCCTCTTTCTCTTCATAGTGTGGCTTCTTGGTAAGAGCTAGTACCTGCTTGGGGCATTGAATATTTCATTCCAAGTCTCATTGCTTTCTTTGTCAAGCTATTGTAATCGGACCTCTTGTACTTTGTATGATCTCATTTTATCTGAGAATTTCTTTGAATGCTCTTTCATTGTTTCATCAATCTCTTCAACTATTGACTCGGGTCGCATGATTGTGACTAGGGATCTTTCCCTTATCTGTTTCTCTATATGTGGTGCATAAGTCCACCTTGCTGATATTCTGTCACTAATCTCTTGTGGCATTTTCTTGTTGAATTGTATTGGTACATACTTTTATGTAACCATTGCCTTAATTATGGCTTCTTCTATTTTGGTTTGATCTCTAGGAGAAAAGCTTATTCATTGTCTTATCTTTTATTCTGATATGCTCCTAGTGTTGAGGATTGATTGTGCAAATTCATCAACTATCTTAGGAATTTTGTTCTTTTTCAGGTTGGAGTTCTTGTTCTTTCTCATCTTGTTTAGTATCTTCCTTATCCTCTTTACCTCTGATATATCTCCTTATTTTCCTCGGTACTAATTTCCCTATTGGAGGATTTCTTTTATAATTCCTTACTATACCTTTCTTTGTCAGTGGTGAGTCTGCATCTTTTGTAGTCTGACTGCTAGTTCTTGATGCAACAGTAGTTATTGGTTTCTTTGTTGGTGTTGTGTTAGATTCAGTTGACTCAAAGTCACTTGAATTATCACCTTCACCAATGGGTGACTTTCCCTCAGTGACATCTTGTTCTGATGCTTCATCATTTACCAACAATTTCTTCTCAAGTGTTTTCACCAGTTTTGTCTTATTTCTGTCAATTTATTCACTACTAAGCTTGTCTTGATTCTAGGCTTGGCTTCTTCATAAGTTCCAAATATGATAATGGATTTGTCTACCACTTCATTTAGAAAGGCTTCAATAGCCTCTGTAGCTTCATCATTTTTGATCTCATAATCCATTGGTGGTAACCATGTTGTTCTTGGTACAACTAGTTTTATTAAAGTGGTGTCGGTATCCACTATGAAACATATGTCATCCTTATACTACTCCACCAATTGTGCAGGTATCCTCATTCTCTTCTGCATTATGTCCTTGAAGGTAGTGAATTATTCATCCATTACTGATGTGAAGTTATCCCCTAGTGACTTAATGAATTCACTGATTTGTGCATTTATTGGTCGGTTTGTGTCCCAATTGACATTACCAACAGATGGGGAGAAATTTTGAAAGTAGAAAAATGTGCACATGAGGAGTGAACGAAACCTACATGAATTAGATCTGGCTGGCCTAATTTTCCTCATGTTCTCCTGTATTTGCTTCAGTAATAGCTCAGATAAGTCCAGTTGTAGTTCTTTCTTCACAATCTTATAGGCAGTTTCAACTGCTCTGCATGCTATGTTGTTCAATCAGCTAGCTTGGAATACCTTGTATCCAAGTACAGATGCACTAAACTTCATTTCTGGGTCTTTGATTGAATTAAATTTTAAACCTATGGCATCCCATACTGCACCTATTAACTTTTAAATCTTGAGGTGAGAAGGATGTTTTAGGGCTTTGGCCTTGTTGGTTACTGGATAACCTTTTACTGTGTGTATCACATCCTTAGTGATTGGTTTTGGTTCATCCAACCACATTTTCATGTCATGTGCTCGGCTGAGTACTATCCAAATCCACTCATTATTTAACTCTTTTAGGAACATTAGGGAATTTGTTAACCCTTTCACCTCAATGTTTTTGTGCTCATCTATAAGGTTTCCATCTGTGCAAATATTCTTGTAAGCTTCTTCAACGTCAAGATCTCTGATCTCTGCAACCTTGCTGTGGATTTATGCTTAGACATCTTCAAATAGAAAATCCCTAGGAGGGATGCTTGAGAACTCTCCTTGGTCGTCAAGTTGTGAAGCAATCTCAAGGAAAAATTTATACTTAGGCTCTTCATAAGTTGAGTTCTTCATTAGTTAGACCTTCTTGTCTTTGATGTTCTTGATTCTTGTGACTCGCGATGTGGTTTCCATATTTCATGAAATTAGGGCTTCCTTCGTATATGAAATGTGTGCTCAGCAAGTCTTAGTACTTACGTGATCTTCACCATAGATGCTAGGAATCTTGTTTTTGCTTTGTGAGTGAATGCTTTGTGAGTGAATGAGCTCTTTGATGCCCTATTTATAGAAAATAACCTAAGTGGTGCAATTAATGCTTCATCTACCACTCAGTAATCAAAGATGCTTGGGAATTATACCAACTTCATCCTAGGTGAGATTACAACAGTCGAGGTAAGTGACAACTTAGTTTCACTTTTCTTGTGTTCACCGACGATGTTCGATATGTAGTAAAAACTTCATTTTCTTTTTCATGTTTACCAATGATGCTCGGTTTACATTGACAACTTGGCTTTTATATGTACACCAACAATCCTCGGTGTGTATTGACCGACAAGATTGGATTCACAAATTCATAACAAGTAATACCATGGTGTATCTTTATTCATGCTAATTTGGCATATTATCAATGAATATTGGAACTGATGTAAAATATAGCTTTGTAGAGTGCAGTTCCATACTTACTTGTTTTTTCTTAGTTGGGGGTGGTGATATCACCTAATCCATTGGATGAGGTGTCACCGACTATGGTTCTCAGTCCAGCATTGTCATTTTTTGTAGCTTTCCTCCACATTTGACATCTCATTCTCCTAATATCTTCAATAGTGTTCCTATTAGAAAAAGTTCTTGATTCTGTCACTCGGCCTGTGTAGTCCTTGCTTAGGTGACCGACCTTATGACAGTGTAAGCATGACATTCTGGAGTTAGTATAGCTTCTAGACCTTTTTATCCATTTCCCCATGCATTTTTTATTTGTGTCCATATCTACCACATGATGTGCAATTTTCCCATGTGTTGTAATTCCAAACATATGAGTTACCGACTCTTCTCGATTAATAGGCATTTTCTTGTTCTTTTGGTTTCCATGCTTACTTTTTCTTCTTCCTACATTCATGAGATGTGTGTCCATGCATTTTTCAAGTAGAGAAATATTTTTCCAAGTAGGATTCCTTCTTTGGTTGGTTCACCTTAGATCTGTATTCATGTGCTTTGTGTCCATGCTTGTTACAATTATAACATTTACCTATGAATGTAGAAGTGGATTTAGGAATACCTTTAGCTTTTCTCCTGCAAACATGTGATGTGTGGCCTGGTTTTCCACAATGATTGCATGAATGCTTCTTTGGCCTTGGATTTGTGTAGACATCCTTTTTATCAGCTCGGTTTGATGATTCTACATGCTCGATACACCCTAGACCAGTATTTTTGTTGAGTCTCCTTTGTCCATTCAGGAAATCATCCATTCTTTTTTTACTTTATTCATCTTTCTTGATCATATCATTATGTTGTTGTTGAATCCTTACTTCATGCTTTATTTTCCCATTTTATTCTCTTATCTCACCAATAGATTCCAATTTTCCATTGATATATATGTTCACTCAGTTGGCCTCATGACTTTATAAGAAATATTTGATTGGTGATCTCATGATGATGTTCAGTAAGTCTCTGTATTTTAGTTTCTCTCTCTTACAAATTCTAAGTGATATTCCTCATGTCATCAATAGCTAATGTTCTTTCTTGTTCATCTTGTTTGGCATTATTCATAACATCAATCATCCTTACCATCTGTGTCTCTTGACCGATTTTTAGTACCTTTACTTGTTCTGTCAGATGTTGATTGATTTCATTAAGGCTTGTAATGCTTCCTTTAGATGTGTTAGGTGTATTGCTAGATGTAGATCTTGACGACTCAAACAAATCATGCATCTCTTCTTCATGATAATAGTTAGTTTCATTGTTGCAATATTTCATGAATTTTATTTTATGTAGTTGTTCTCTCATCTTGATTCTTGCTTCTTTGTATTACTCATAGAAGATCTGTATCTACAACTTCTTATTTTCAATATTCTTATCAAGCTTATACCTTTCCATTGTCTGATATTTTCTCTCAAGTGATTTAAATTTTTCCAAATAAGAGATCTTTCTCTGATACCAATTGTTGGAATAGTGGAATGGTGTGTACTAAGAGGGGAGGGGTGAATCAGTACCCTTAATTTTTTTTATCAATTTAACCTTTAGTAAATTTTTCTTGCATTACCAGCCATATTGCTATTCTATCTTACGCATGTAATATCAAAAAATAATTGTAATTGAATGTAAACATTCATAGAAACATTCATGAAAAGTAGTTACACATGACACAAGAATTGGTAACACAGAAAACCCATGTTAGAAGGTAAAAACTGCGGTGGGGATGAAACCCAGAAAGCTTCACTATCTGCAGAATGGATGGTGTTGGTTATGGATACAAGTGTGATCACTTCTGACGATCTTACCTTGTAACAAGTAACATTTAAGAATGGTTAGGTCTACTCGGTTAAGATATTTTAACAACACTATTAAGTGTGTACTCGGTTAAGAGTTTTACAATAAGACTATTAAGTCCACCTTCTTAAAGGATTTATTCTATTTTCTACAATTGTTTAGAGAGTAGTCAAAAATACTTGTTGACCTGATAGTACACAATCTTGAATTGTTGATTTCAGATCTTTTAAGTTCACTAGATATATGTATCACCTATAGTGATTGATTAATACCTCTATTCTGCTCAATAGCCTTGAATCTTGTTCTTCATAACTAAGTTTTGTCTTTTGTGTCCTTCTACATAAAAAACTTTGTCTAATCCATAGATGTCTATTGCGGATATGATCATCATTGTCTGATTGATTACTACATCTATTTATACATTGTATTGACCTAATTAGGTTTCATGCTTTACAATAAAAACTCTATGATCAAAAGTTTACAACTTGACCTTGATCTCCTAGTTTGCATGTTTACAATCAGTTAGACTGATTAAAACAATTACATATGCTTTACTTATTCCTCAAGAAATGGTTTAACAACTAAGCATAATGCTAATTATAAAAATGAAGTGTTTTATCTGACGTGTAACTCAGATCCACTTTTCTTCAGAATAAAACCATCTCTCGGTAGATTGGTGCTCAGATTGGTTTGTATTCTATTTCTTGGTGATGTCTTTTGACTGTATGTCGATTTACTTTATAAATTGTGTTCTTGGTTTACTCTGTAAACTGTCTGTCGGTGATAGTTTGATTTCGATGTTCACTATGCTTGTTTGTTTTGGTGACCATTACACTAATCTGAATGCTGTCACTTGGTGATCATGTTATTGATAGTCCAAAAAAAATTTCCTTGTATACTAATGACAAATATGATCCTTTAGTATTATAAATTTCTAACATATGTCCTAAAGTTGATGATAATGTTGAGACTTCTTTGTATGTTAGGAGGAACAAGAATGAATGGTTGATTGACAGTGATTTTTAAAATCATATCCAACTAAAGACTAAGATGGTATATGAAACTATTGATCCTAATTCCCCTTGGTACCATGAAATTTATTCCTACCTAAGAGATAAGATCATCTTTCTTACCCTCGCCCCAAATCAATGCAAAACCTTCATCCATTGAACCTCACACTACACAATGCTTGGTGATACCTTGTTTCACAAACACTTTGATGGAAATCTTCTTAGGCGTCTAAATTCAAACAAAGTAAAAATTTCATTAGAGGAGTTAAATCAAGGGATCCGCGGGGCCCATTCTAATGGGCTCACTTTGGCCAAGAAATTTCTATGCACTGAATACTTTTGGCCTACCATGGATAAAGATGCCTATCATTATGTAAATTAATGTGTGCACTATCAAAAAAATGACAATCTGATATATGCTCCCTCCCAATCCCTCCAACCTACAATCACACCTTGTCCTTTTTCCCATTGGAGACTCGACCAAGTTGGCCAAATATTTCTAAATTCTTCCAATGGCCAAAAATACATCCTCATTTCCATAGAGCACTTCAAAAAATGGGTTGAGGTTGTCCCTCTTATTTATACAACTAGAAAATAGATCTTGAAGTTCATTTTGAACTATCTTATCTATCGTTATTGCATTCCCCAAGACCTTATCACCGATAATGGGACCCCTTTTAAGAATAAGGATATCACAGAACTCTGTAAGAAGTTTGGCATTACCCAACACTTATCTTCCAAATACTTTCCAGAAGAAAATTCTCAAGCAAAGGCTACCAACAAAACCATCTTGAAAATCCTCAAAAAGACAGTCGATGAGGTTGGCCGTGATTGGCACCTTCACCTAAATCATGCCCTCTGGGTCTACGAACCTCCATCTGTGCCCCCACAAAAGACACTTCATTCACCCTCATATATGGTACTGAGGCTATTCTCCCCATAAAAATTGAGCTCCCTTCCCCCAGAATCTCCCCGAAGAATCTAATGTCTGAAGAACAATCTCAATTTTCTCACTTGCAAGAGCTTGAACTCCTCGATGAAAGATGCCTTAATGTCTTCAACTATCTCCGCGTGTATCAAAATCACCTACACGTACAGCTCAACAAGAATACCAAACCTCAAGAATTTGAAGGTGGTGATCTTGTCCTACAAAATAATATGAAGAATCTCCAAAACCATTTAAAGAAGGGAAATTTTGAGCCTAACAGGTTCGAGGCCTTTGTGGTTACAACTAAATTTGGGTTTGGATCTTATCAGATCACAACACTAGAGGGAGTTCCCATCCCTGGTTCTATTAATATTGTAAATCTCAAGTGCTTATATGCATAATTTGTTAGTAGTCCTTTGTACAATAGAAACTCAACAACAAAATCCAAAAAATCAGAAAAGCATTAAAAGTCCAAAAACAATTTAAAATTATTCTCAAAAAAATAAAATAAAAAACAAAAAGAGAGATATAAAATCATCCATTTGTGAAAACCACTTCAGTGGTGCAATGGATAAGTACCATGGTGAAAACCTATTTTAGGTGTCATGCATAATCAGATCCATCATCTATTTGGACAATCTCTTACACAACATCCAACACAATTTCCTAAAAAACCCATCGCACTACCCATATTTGTGCAGGTATCTTCCTTCCACTTTATGCCATGACTTCGCCTCCGCAATACCAATTTATTCTCGCATGACTAAACTTACCCTAAGATACTGAGTTTTTTTCCCAGACATACTAATCACAAGTGTTCTCACAAATCAACTCATAGATTTAATTTCTTAGCTTGTATTCCATTCACAAGCAATTGCCAGCAAATTTCTATTTCAATCACTTTTTCCATCAGGATGCATCCTTACGGCGTCGACTTCTCAATCTCCTGTCACACCAATCCTATTCATGGAAAGAACTTTTGTACTGAATGGATGCTTGGTCATGATTCCTTTCTGTTGATTTTATTTTTGTGTTACAATATATCCTCCTCATGATTGCCACGATCTTTAATATCTTGGTTTATCATGAAAGGCATCTATTGGAATACATGTCATTTGTGGTATGATCAATTTTCCATAGTTTTTTAGTGTAATTTTGTTTGATATATAGTCATGGCTATGTATGCCTCACTAGGGGCATAATTTATACACATACCATCAAATCCTTAAAAATATTTGGGTGTACTTAATCCTCTCATGAGTAATATTTCATTGGTACCATCATGACTGAAATCTTGCATCTATGCTCCTAACAAACTATTTGTCTGAGAGTCTCATCCACACAAAGGAATAATATCACTTGTGTTTTCTAACACATCGTGCATACCTCCTTTTGAAAAATCAAACTAGGGTGTGCTCTCCAACATTAACACAATGTGATCCAACAAAAATCATATAGTTAAGTTTCATATTAGTTAGGTCATGTTTCATTTTTTTGTTACTCTTGGAAAGATTCTTGTTTGTCCCTTCCCTCTAAAGCTAGCTACCTAATTCTCTCAGTTATTATTGATACACAAAAAAAACATTTTCCTCATTTGAGTCTTCATTAGTTGCATCCATTACCTCATGATGAGTTTAAGTATTGATTTCAAATTCATCCTAATCATCTAGATGCATTACATTGCATTAATCATTAATCATTACTTTGCATTCATTAATCATTATTAGTCATTTATTAACCATTTCCATTGCATTAATCATTAATCATTAAGTCATTATCTTACACTCATTACCATGCATTACTCACTAATCATTATATAGTATTATTCAAGTGATTATCTCACATTGAATTCCTTTACGCCATATTACATTAATCATTATACATTCATATTACATCCATAATATATAACTGCATCCAATTGCATATAAATCTCTAAACATTAAATCCATATAACCACATCATAGATCTTCACATATACATATCCCTGCATCACAAATATGTCAGTATCATAACATTAGCCATCATATTCTGCATCACAAAAGTCGATCATAAAAAACATCATCATATGCATATAGGAAGCACACACATCACAAAGATAGGATCATCAAAAGGATATCTATATATATCAAGCATCCAATAAAAGTAAATCAAAATCAAAATGTCCATATACATGTATACATCAAAATAAACCTGTATATATAAATACTCAAAACAAAACAACATGTGTATCAAAAATAGCTCAAGCGACTCATGAGGTTGGCTATGAGGATGGACCTGCCCCACCTATCCCATCACCCACTTTGTCTTTGGGAGGTCTCATCTCTACCAATCCCTATGATTCTCATCCCGTACTCTATGTCAAAGACCACTCAGTATATGAAGGCTCTCTCTAGTCCTTAGGGGATACCCAAAAATATGGACCCATATAATATACTACCTATCTGCCTCTCCTACCTTCCTCCCTCTATGTGGAAAATGAATCTTCCAACACCTGATCTATCCCTCCTATTGTGGATTCCTAGCGGGCTATCTCCCGCTTAGTCCTGTATATCTTAGCCCATCTCCATGCCTCATCTCTCTCTAATCTCAGGCTACCAACATGCTCAATCAACCACTAGATCTCTCCTTGCAGCTGTGTAATCTGCCACTCCCCTTCTAGGACCCGTATGTAAGTATTGATCACTATAAACTCTCGTCCATCAACTCAGTCATGTAGTGTATCCATTTCACTATATGCACTATCTTCTCATGTTGTCTATCCTTCTAGTAATCCTTATACTTGGGCCAACTCTATCTGTACACTGACCTCGGATATCTAGGCAATGGCTAATAATCCATGTAACCATCTCAACTTTGTCTGCAAGTTGTCTCACTCTAAAACAATGGTATCATGCACGTCTTGTGCCACATAACTTCTAGGTGGCCCCTGTATCAATAAAGGTACCTTCTCTTACACATGTCCTAGGGGCTCCTATGGCTCCTTTCATTGTATATATGGAGGAACCCTATCTCATGACACATGTACAAGCCCTCATTGTCTCTGTGTTGCCACCCTAGGATGTGCTCTACGGCCTCCCCCTCCATCTCCTCCTCCTTAATCTACTCCATCATCTCGCCCATCATCCTCATCTACACCAACCTCATCCTCCCTTCCTATCAGCTTCTCATCTGCCTGTATCATCATGGGGATAGTCAATCTCACTGGTCTATGTATGGTCCACCATTGTGCATACGTTGATGTAACCCCTGCATCTCACACCAAATCTTGTCCCTATTTACATGGAAGCACCACCATCCCTAACCATGAGGCTCATGCACCTCTCAATTCCACCCCTATCCCCATAGACTCCCTATCCCTAGTGTGACCAATGGATGAGGGAACCCATCTGGTGTTGCATCTTGTATCAACTTGAACTACCTCCGCATGTGTGATAGCATATAGTGTGAAATCATATAGGCTATTTGCCCAATTATCCAATAGTTTGTCTATACATACCTAAAAAATATTGGTGTCTAACAACCCATCCTCTACATAGTCCTATTGTTGTGGGACCTGATAGCGCCACACCTCACATGTTGCATTTGGTGTCTATTCAAACATTTACATCTCATCCAGGGTCCACCTCCAATGTCCAACTAAGTCTTTCGACTCATACCTAATCAGTGGTCAATATCTCCATGCATACAACTCATAGGTCTCTCATGTCTCATGTCTCATAATGGGGCATATCATAGAAATATGCTCCCATGCCCATACTAACAATAGAGTCACACCGGCTCCAAGAGTCTTGCCTCTCTGATAGGAACACATATGTAGGTTGTAGTACAATTATCTAAGGATAGTGTACCCCTAGTAGTACTAATCCCCCTCATCCTCTATCATGGCACTCAATACTCATGCCCACCCCACTAAGAAACCATGCCCTACATGGTCTGTCATCATCTGCCCTCCTACTAATCTTGCTAAGTATAGTTCTACCCACCGCAGCTGTGGTCGCATTGTTATCGTGACTCTCCAAATTAACCACTATATAGAAGTTATAATTTAGTCAAATGGCCACCCAAATCTTGCCTCCAGTTATGGTTCTAGACCCTCCTATATGTACTCCAGTATCAATCCCCAGATTGAAATACAACTATCCACCACACATTGAATAAGATAATAGAAGCTTCCCCCATTGGGAAATGTAAATGCAAGGTAGGACTATGACACATTTCAATCAGGGTGGCCATGAGCACAATATGTGCTCTCAAATGCAGCCACAAGTGTACATGTTCAAGCCGCATAGTGTGACCTATCCCCACTCTACTGGAATCAATTGATCTATCAGCTCCATAGTGTTTGGCCAGCTCTCACATGACTGAAAGGGTAGTATATCCTCCTGCATACACAAAATCATGCATATCAATCATTTTGTCCTCTATTTTGGGCATCTTTTCCATCCCTAATCTCTTCTTTTTCCTCACCCCCTTCCTTGCATTTTTAGGGTCAATTGGCACAGACGCCCATTGACCCGCACAGACATCGATCGAAACATACGCCAATCTACGGAGATGTTGATCTGTGATTGACCCATCTGGTGCCTGCCAATGGTCAACTTGGTTAACCTTCATCCATGCAGATGACTATTATAAATAGTCGTATGCATCCCCCCTTTTCTCATCCTCATAGATGACAATCTAATGATTTTTGTCTACGTAGACGATGATGGTTGATCATCGTCTATAGAGGAAATGATCAGTCGATCGTTGTCTATTAAGATGACAATTGTTCAATCACCGTTTGCATAGACGATGATCCTCCAATCATAATCTCCACCCCAACAGTCATTTTCCCCCTTTAAATGCCATAAATGCAATATTAAATGAAATATTTAAAGACAGGAATAAGAAAGTACTTCGGACTCACTGGTGGTCCTGTGTCCATGGCCTCCTGATGTGTCTGAATGCGCTCTCCAAGCTGCATGTGCTCTCATGGATCTACCATCACTCTCGCTCTACTATAATATTTTGTTCTCTGTGAATAAAAATGACCTCTTCTAGGGCCCCCATGGCCTATTTATAGGCCCCTTGGGACCCTATTTTTTCCCTAGACCCCATTTCCCTCTCTTTTTTTCCTCATCCCCTCATAATTCATCCAATTTTCCATTCTCCCTCCTTTCCACCTTTTTTAAAGAAAATTTTACAAAAAAGAATTTTTCCTATTATTTCTTGTGGGGGCACACTCCACCATTTTTTCCCTAGGACTTTTTGTTCTCTCTAGGGCATCTCATTTTATTTTCTTTGACACGACATCATCCTCAATGCCACATCAAAGAGGGGCAAAATGTAGATGCCTAAAATCACCCCTCATAACATTATAATTAATTTTAATTAATTAAATATTTTATATTCTTCCACTTAGCTAATTAAGTTTATTTAATTAAATTAGGTTCATTACCCTAGAGTATTTAAATTTATTTTAAATACATATCCTCTAAATGTATTAAATTTTATTTAATACCTCCCCACATTAAATCCATCTTTAAATAAATTTATAATTTATTTATTCCCTCACATGCTAAAATTCTTCTAAACTATAATTAATCTAAATCTAATTTGGATTAATTTAATCTAAACCTGGATCCAACCCTACATCACATCACTCTCAACAAATATCCCTAGTCACTAATTAACTAAGGTTAATTAGGCTAATTTTTAGGATTCCTACACCCATTAGTCCTTATTATTTGCTCACACATGTGTGAGCAAATTTCCAAAATTTGACTTTTCAAATAATACCAATTTTTTTGTGAGATCAGAGAACGTAGATATAGAGCCATGAGGGAGTACCATGAACCACTCCAAATCAGGACCGCCAAGACTCTTAGTAAAGATTCATTTCAAATAATTTTCATTGTAGGCGACCTCTTGGCATGTGATGTAGAATTCTTTGAGATGTTGGAGTAGGCATGATTATTTCTCAAACTTAGGGATCTCAAAATTTTGAGGAAAAGGTTGCATGGTGATTGATTTTTCAAATGGGAAGGGACATATATCTTCAAAAGAGAACTCTTTATTCCCTTCATTTGTAAGCTATGAAAATATTACTGAGCTCATTGAATTGTTGGGCTAAATCAAGAGCATTGTGAGGTGTGAATTATGGTCTAAAAGATTCTCCACCTCCCAGATGTGAGGCTGAAAATCCTATTGAGGTCATGCCAATTGTAGGATGAGGTCTATAATGATAAGCTTGATATGTTTGGTGATTAGATGTCTTCGGCGTAGATGATGGAAATGTGAATGGTGATGATGAGACTGTTTGTGGGGACAAGGGGATGGAAGTGTTCCCTATATTTAAAACACTAGCACCAACATTAGTAGTAGCATTTTCTATGGTATGAGTTCTATTATGTGAAGTGATATTGGGAAGGACACTAAGGATTTTTTGGATTTGTTCCCCTATTAATTGAAATTTTTTTTATGAAGTGGTTGCAGGGATTGATGTATAAGGCCCACTAGAAGTGGCCTTCCCTTTGTTGTGTGATGACATTGTATTCAAGGTTGAGGTCATGTTTTCAGCAGCTATAGCCTTGATGACATTGCTTCCAAGGAGAGTTTCATCAAAATTAGTGGGTACTATGACCCTATTCTTAATAAGGTTCATGAAAATATCTCCACCATTTTGGTTAATGGATTTCTTAATCATCTGTAGGTTATATGGATCCCTGAGGAAATTGCTCACTTGGGTAGATCTTTCATCTCAATTGACTAATTAATTCTTGTCAGGGATGTTGGTTATGTCCTCAACGTGTAATTTTTCTCCTTGAAAGAAGGGATGAGCAAAAGGATTCTCATCATCATGATTGGTGTTTAATTTTGTGTGCCTTATGTTTTTAGCTTGGGATCAATTAACTACCATGAAATGGTAACCTCAAAAGGATGAAAGATGAAATAAATATGAAAGATGAAATAAATATAAAAGATAAAATATGAAAGATGGAAGATGAAGGATAAGAGATGAAGGGTGAATTTTAGAATTGTGATTGATGGTGATCTTAGGATATAAGGATTTGCACTTGATTTGATTGTATTTGATTGGTTTGGGAGGGTTGGATTGAATTGATTAAGATTGATTGATTGGGTTTGAATTAGATTTAAAGGTTTTTGGATGAAAACCTAGGTGACAGAAGACCTTATAATGTTGTAAACACAAGGGGTTTATTTAGATGATGTCTTCTCCTACTAGGTGATTGACTTGTGATCCCAAGCAAAATAAGACAAGATCAATGGATTTCTATTGCTTGAGACAGATTGATGTTCTACAAGAAATTATGTGTTTACTAGATATGAAGGTCTGAAACACATTTGATTAGGATCTTTCAACCTAATGATGATGAAGGAGTGAAAGATTGGATTTGATTTGAGAAGTTCAAGATTTATTGATTTTTTTTTCTACAAGAATGGATTGATGATCTTATGATGATGAGGAAGTGGTGAATTGATTTGAAAATGTGAAGGTCACCAATGAGTTTTATCTAATCATATTACTCAAAATGAATGAAGGCTTGATTCAAATGATTTTTGGACATGACCTGGGATATATTACAGTTGTAGATGATAGCATCAAATTTCTCAAAGTCTTTGATTTATTTATGAATAGATTTGTTGATATGTTGATATTCTTTGGCTTTTCTATCAGCTTCTTTCTTCTCTTTATAGACACAGGGAACCAAAAGTTTAAATTTCTTATGTTTTCCTGAGTCAGTCATATCCCATGGAGAGAAATGTAGATTTCAACCAGGTAAATGAATTTTTCATGACAATTGGTTTTAAGAGCTTCTGAGAAATCAAATTTTGAGTGTTTTTGCAAAGCCTTATAGCTCACTATTTTTCAAGTGGAGACAACCATTCTAGGACATAGATGATGATCAGTGGAGATGATCATTCTAGGTTAGAGATGACAGTTTGCAAAGGGAGATGATAGATCTTGTGGAGAGATGAGTGTTTAGGATTTAGAGCATTTTCATGAAACTTCATCAACGGGGTCTTCTAGTCTTATTTTTGGTCAATTTTTTAATGGAAAGAACCAATTTCAATCATTCAAACTAGAAAATAATAGTCATATGTCTTGCAAATAGTCCAACAAGGGACAAAGCAACCTTGAGGGATACAAGAAATTGTGACAAATTTATCCGATGGGAAGTTCGTGTTCGTTCAAGTTACCAATGTTTTGAAAACGCTCAAGCACAACCTACCTATGGAATTTGGATTATCTTGAAAATATTTGCCTGCAAACGTAGGCACACACACGAGAGCTATCAACATATAGTCATCACCAAACATGCAATGGTTCTAGCCACGATGTCATATTAGCCAACTCCAAATGCTCATGGTGACACAAATGTGTGAGTGATCTCGGGGAGGTTACCATCCTCCTTCCACAAACATTATCAAAATTTTGGGGGTGAATCGGGTAGGCTTCTACTTTAACAATTATTGGTAAGGGTCTTCATTTGGATATGTCCTTTGTGTCTACGCAAGCATGATTAAGGCGTATAGCCACACAAATCACCTTGGCACAAGAAGTCACATAAATGTGATTGATACCTTGTGACCCTACATTGTGCTAGGTGTGAGCCAAGTATAAGCTCAAATGTTATCCGACTTCTAAGCCTTTAAAACCAAGAAGTAAATTTTTTTAACATGAGTTGGAGTGGTGGTCTTACACCTTGATCACACATGGGTCATTCCTGGGAGATTTTTTCCTTGACCGCTAGGACCAACTAAAGGATCAAATGAAGAGCATGGATTGGTGACAAGAGGTGTCTAGATTTCTAGTTTTCCCACTAGGGGAAAAGATCATACTCTCCTACCCAATTTTGTTTTCTCATAAACATGTCAAACAAGTTGTTCTTTCCCAAGGTTACTTTATAAATGAAATATCAAATGAGTCTAGTTTTTTTATTGTCTCATAAAAGATAAGAGAATACCTCCCTATCACTTAATAAAACACTACAAGTGAACCCTTAAGGTTCCTAAAAATTTAAAAAAAACACGATCTTTGTTCGTATCTTGTAGGTAACTTGTAAGAAAAATACATGAGCAATTTTGTGTTTGTCTTATTTTAATGTCTTGAAATACAAGATATTAGTAGTCTCAAAAAGTTAATCTTCATAATTGAAGTGCTGCAAAAATCAAATGATATTAGTAACACAAAAAACCTGTTGAAAAGTGAAAATTAACTGACAAAAAACATAGATGATAGTATCAAGCCATAGACGACAGTCTATATGCATAGATTAAAATTCAATGATATGTGCATACGACAATCTAATATTGTAAATGACAGTTTATGAAAAAACTAAAAAGCCATGCCTAAAAACATAGCTTTTTAGTAGTGCAGATGATAAAACACAGCCACAGACAACGATCCATGGAGACGATGGTCAACCTGCATAGATGACAAAATAGAAAATCAGGTTAGTTAACTATTGTTAAATAGTAATATTTTGAAAAAATTTAGCAGCATTTAACTCTATAAAAGTGATGTCCTGTCAGAAACCTTAGAGTTAAAAAGCTAAAATATGCCAAAAATCAATTTAAAACAACTTAAAACCAAAAGTTAGTTATCCCAAGCAGAGACAACAATCTGTGTAGACGACAATCTGTACAGACGATAATTTGTGTAGATGATGATTCAACGTAGATGACCATTCCATGGTGGAGACAAATCTACGTGAAGGTTTCCAGAACTATACAGAAAGTTGGAAAAAAAAAAATTAATTTCAAGGATGCGGGTCCCACCGGGCGTGCCAAAATGTATGTGATGAGAACCTACCTATTAGGAGAAAGCTTAGACATGAAAATGTTAGAGATATAAATCATATAAACTATATTAACATATCCAAAAGCATACTCCTAAATAAATCTTTCCATCACAACCTCTGATGAGCCAAACAAGGGCACCCAAGCCTTGTTGATTTTCTCATAGAGAGTATTTTGGGTATGCTCTCCCAACACAGTGTAAAATCACACTATGATTAAAATGGTAAGATAAATGAAACTAAATGCAAAACTGAATGAAAATGGATGATTATTATCTCAAGAACAAGTATGAATAACTTGTCTCAAGCCTTCAATGAAGTATGGAGTAGATGATAAATAAATGCAAAGATCTAAGATTAAATGCAAGATTAGATGTTATGAATGAACTAAAACTACCATGACTCAATGCAATGATCTACCAAAAAATGTTAGTACAAAAAATCTAAATGAAAGAAAGATAATTCTAATAATAAACTAGCATGATAACAACACATACAAAAATAATGGGTGATTTACTCTTGGCAAGGATCCTATTTATAGGATTTTGGAGGGTTTGGGTGAGGTGGAGCACATGTGGCATCCACATAGGTGCCTGATGTAAGGAAAAGTCTTGCTCACAACCCTACCTTCTCCTAGGGTCTTTTATAGGCCACTTCTCAAGAATATTAGGGTCGCTCACAAACCCTAATTCACAAGGATTCTATTCTCAAACCTTCACCTTTTCAACTTGTCCACACCAATAATGAAATCAATTGAATCACTAACATTCTCCATGGATATCTTCTTGCATCCCACACACCAAATGTTCTCACTGACCAAAACCAATCACAAATGGAGAGGAGGGTTCTTTCCTAGGTAATTTGACTCATGAAAAATCCTCACACCACAAAGTTGTAATGAAATCCTTATCAATTTCAAGAACTTGATTGAATTTGCACAAAATAGGGCTATAAGGAATTAGGCCTAATTACACACCTTTTTGCAGATAACTTCAAAACTTTCTCAACAAGGTAGAAAACTAGGTTCATATCTTGACACCCTTTTGGAAGACCTTTAATATTTATTAGGTTTTACTTCCCCAAACTGTCCATACAGTGGGTTGTTATAATCAAGCCTAAAATCAAGGATTTCCCAAATTATAGAGAATAGCCATAAGGGTTTGTTCTTTCACCACAAAAGACTCCTCAATAGAACTTCTCCTTGTACATGGATCTTATTGACACACATATCCTCCTCTCCAAACTCTCTAATTGAAGTAACCAATGCATTCAATCCCTCCTAATGCTTCTGCAACTCATTGTGATCCCTAGCCATGCTTCTCTGGCTCGCCTAGGGCATCAATACAAAAATGGCCAACTTTATTTCTAGGGCCCAAGCTCTTACACCAATAATTTACAAGGATTCATCTTCCAAATCCCAAGGGACCATAAAAAATCTACAGTGGGAAATGGAGTTATGATTCCATTATCAAAAACTATCTGGATCAGACCAACAATAGTATAGGACACAAAATATTTACAAGAAGTGAATAAAACTAAACAAAGAGACTATCTAATGCCATAAAAATTTCAAATATCAACTACCCTACATAATTCCTGAGTTAGAGTGCTAAAACCAATCCATTAAATTACCACTGTAATGCAAAAACAATAAGATTCCACACACAGTCACATATGCTTCCTTCAATTAAAAAATGTAGGTTCGTACAGTGGAAAGCAACCTTGCTAAAAGGTCAAAGTTCCCCTTATATAGGATGGTGAAGTAGTTATCAAACCCTTAGGGAATCCTTTTAATGAGTTTTCCAAAGTTTTCAAATGTTGTTGGAGAAACTTTGCAAAGTTGCAAAATGCAACTTTGACAACTTTTTCCCATTTTTTGTAAACTATACCAAAATGCTTCAAATCTTCACTAAACTTCACCATAGACCCAAATAAGGGTAGAAATAGGATTCTAACCTAGCTTATACCCTACTGGCCTCATGATGAAATCATCATGACACATGTGCCAATTAGAAGGATTTACAACATATTAGCCCTAATTTGCACTTCACAAAAGGTCCTAAGACTCAAACTGAACATAGCCTAACTCACCTATGCTATGGTCAACATGACCTTAAGCTTGACTCAAGATTATTAAAAAAAAAATTCCATAAGTAACACATACACAACTTACCTAACTAGATTTCCAAAACAATATATGGGTGCTCCTACACCATACTCCCCCCCCCCCCACAAGAGAAAGTCAAGTCACTCATGTGGCTATGATGTCATCTGCAATGCCCAACTTCTTGAAGTCTATAGCTGCAACCCATGTTGCCTCTGACTCTATCTTATGTTTCCACTTTATGAGGTGTTACATGTACACCTTGTGTCTAGTGGTCTTCTTGAACCTTGAATCCAATACCTTATCTTCTTTTATCTGTATCTTGGGAACTAAAACATCAAGCTCTACATCTCTGCCAACCTTCTCTATGTTCACATCTATCTCAGTTAATGGTCCTTTAAAATTTATCAAGTCTTCCACATTGAAAATAGGTGAGATGCTCAATTCAATAGTTAGATCCAATTTATAGGCATTAGCCCCATACTTGGCTAAGATTTTGCTGGGTCCCACTCTCTTCATCTATATTTTTGTAGGCACTCCCTCCTGCAACCTAGATTTATTGAAATGTACCATGACATAATCCCCTACCTCAAACTAAACATCCTTTCTCTTCTCATCCACTTTTCCCTTCAATTTTTTAGTAGACTCTAATATAGTCCTCTTTACCTTCTCTTGAATCTCCTTCATGGTTTGAGTGAATTCTTCAACATGACCACTCATATACTTCATGGCTCCAAGGTCTCTAAGCTCACATACACCCCTTGGGTGCATCCCATAAAAAACTTCAAATGGGCTCCTACCTATTGTTCTATTCACATTGTCATTATATGCATACTTTTCTTCGGAAACGACCACATCCCATGTTTGTCCATAATCCTTAGTTAGGAATCTTAAAAAGTTACCAAGAACTCTTTTAACCACCTCAATTTAGCCATTAGTCTGAGGGTGGTAATTTGAACCAAATGATAGGTTAGTACCCAATCTGCTCCATAGTGTTTTCCAAAAATGGGTTTAAGCGTCATTTGAAAGATTTGCAGAATGTCATGATGATATTTATACTTCATTAGCTTTCTTGAATCTTCTTTGAAGATGTTTGTATCTCTGCAAATTACATATTTTCTTCTCTATAAACATCATTTCCAAAGGCTAATAATCCTTCAAGCTACCCATAACAATAACAAATTCAACATAGTGTACAACATTGACTTAATACCATGCACCATGATCCCTCACTGAATAATCTTATCAATCATCATTGATGACTATTGCATGTCTTACGGCTCTTTCAAGGCTGAGTAATCTTTTTACCATTCTATAATGCACATTCACTGATTACTCCAATACCTTAACTCCTTACAGGTTATGCATGTATTTGGTGATATATTTCACCACCTTTTCTCCATGAAACTTCTATAGCCAAGTCACATGTTACTCATATACAATTCTTCTTGAGAATGACATTCAACATTCACCGCCTTTGATAATCTTCAAGACCAAGCTCTAATGATAGGGACCTTCAACGGTCGCTTTGGGAAGTGACATTTAATAATCACTTGGCTATTCCAACAAAACAAATAGCTCACATAGAGCTTGCAGATTCCCCTCCAAAATAACAATAGAAACCATGTCTCTTTGGCTCCATGCGGCATATCCAACTTCAACCACCAACTTGATAACTCTGCATGGTACAACACCGACACTAGCTTTGAATAACAGTTATTAAAACCCATTTTATACATAATGTATTCATCCACTCACAATCAATTTTTGAAATCCATCCTTTGCCAAATAGGATAACTCATGTCATCACCAAGTAAGGGCTATTATAAGAAACTGTGGCATAAATTGCACTAAACTAATAAGTAAAAACCCGATTTAACCTGACACATAAATAAATAGAGTGTTTGATAATTCCAAACCCTATTCATTACATTGTCACATTCTTTTATCTAAAAAGAACCAAAACAACATACAGTAACCAGTTCATAAAGGAGTCTACGGAAATGTTTTACAAAAAAAAATGAACATGAAAAAGAGGGAGATGACGAGCTTCACAAATACCAAAATTAGAAAGCCAAAATACATTAAAATGCAAACCGCATACATAACATGCATGGCTCTCTGGCTAAAGGCCAGAGAGATGATTCTTTTCCCACTCTTGTTCACTCTCTTTTGCAATATCACGTAGCTTCCCTTCTCTATATCCCCATTTGGTTACATTCTTCTTTCTTTAAAGAGATGAATCTCTTTGTTGAGATTCTTGGTTAGTTATAAAAACCATCCACCTACCAATGACTATTTACATTCCCATCGATGAAAGGTTACAAAGAACATATAATCCATTTTTGAATGAATTACAATTCAATTTTGAAACCATCAACCAATTTGATGAAATCTTAAATGACTTAAATATCATAATAATATAAAATTGGGTTAAATATTGAGTTGCGTCTGTACCAGTGCCACATGAGGGACACATAAGCCATGCAAGAGAGAAATTTTACTCACACATGTGTGAGAAACTTGAGATTTGATGGGTCAATGTGTACTTCAAGTACACCTATAAGAGATCTTGTCATAGATGTGGAAGAGGTGTCATGGATTTTCTCCAATGAACACTTTTGGAAAGTGTAAGAAAGTGTCATCAAGGTTGTAAGAAACTCTGTTGGCACCAAATTAGTATTATTTGAAAAGTCATTTTTTGGAAATTTTCTCACACATGTGTGAGAAAATAATTAGGACTAATGGGTGTAGGAATCCTAAAAATTAGCTTAATTAACCTTAGTTAACTACTGACTAGGCTTATTTGTTGAGAGTGATGTGAGGTAGGGTAGGATCTAGGTTTATATTAAATTAATCTAAATTAGATTTAGATTAATTATATTTATAATAAATGTGAGGGAATCAATAAATTATAAATTTATTTAAAGAGGGATTTAATGTGGGGAAGTATTAAAAAAATATAATGCATTTAGAGGATAGGTATTTCAATTAAATTTAAATACTTTAGAATAATGAACCAAATTTAATTAAATAAATTTAATTAACTAAGTGGAAGAATATAACAAATATAATTAATTATAATGTTACGGGGGACGATTTTAGGTGTCTACATATACATACCAGGAGTGATCCATATTTGGATGATTGCTTCTTATCTTTCTTAATCTTCTCCATGTTCACAAATAATTGACTCCTCAACATCTCACAAAGATCATATTTTGCATCTTCCTTCACCATTATATATGCAGCATGAATAGCTCCACCAGGTACATTGTTCAACCGACTAGACTGATATACTTTTTAACCTATCACCATTGAAGTGAATCTCACTTCCTTGTGAGTTATAACTTTGATATTCATGGCTCGGTGATCCTGTTTGGATTTGTTTAAGCGAGTAACAAAATTTTCAACAATAGTTCATAGAGTAGGTTCTTCACTGATCGCACAAAATACAATAACTTTGTTGATTAACTCCTTTTTAATATTATGTGCCTTGTCTAGTCAAATGAATTGATCAAGTACTCTGTTCAAAACATATCTTATCCATTCTGGATGAAAATCATTAGGTATCTCAGCCGCATCAATGAAACCTTTATGAACCTAATGCATATGCTCGTCTTTCACCTTCACATCATCGCTCAACTTATAGAATTAATTATAGATGTCATCATCTCCAATTTCTTCCAATTTGTAGTCTATGAATTAACAGATGTATTTAGTTAACAATACACCATGGGGTATCAAAGATAGGGCACCCATTGGATCATTTTCATTTTCCTTCATCGGGTGTAACTTGAATACGGGTCTTAGCTCATTAATGATGTCAACCAAAATTGGAGTATGCATAACATCAACAATTGACAGTAATAATAATAATTCTTGTAAGGATCTTTGCAATTCAAGTTATAACCTCAACTTCACTAATTAGCATTCTTCGACAACTGATAGAATTTCCTACTTGAAATTTTAGTCCACAAATACAAATAATTACCTCTATGGAGTGTAATCACATTCTCTTCAGTAAAATTCATTAGAATTTAAAGTGATAAATGAGTTTACGTTCTCATCTTTATAACATTTGAGAATGTATTTGTTAGACATAATAGTCAAATACTGTTTTCCACTGACCACAATAGTTAAAACATAACACTTGTTATATGCACACAAAATATTTAACTTCTCTAACCATGTTTAACTCAAAAATAGGCATCTCAAAATACATATGAATCTTACTGCTGATGAATTTAGGGGATCGGTAAATGATTTGACTATAAGTTCTCCCCGTCAACAAATAAAGTGCTTCGTTCACCAATGGACTCTCCACATTTACTATACTTGTGGATTTCTCAGTTAACTCTAACAAATTCAGTTCTCCTTTCCTCACCCATGTATTCTTCATATTATTTCTTATTTTATCAACACTAATAGTTTCCTTTCCTTTAGAATTTCCATCATTGTTCATCGGTTGACCTCTAGTATACTTTCTTTCTATACATGACCTAGAAAGATGACCAACCTTGTTACAGACATATAACAAACCATACCTATTGGATTCTAGGGTCTATCATTGTCTCTAAATGACCTTAATCTACAATTCATAGAAACATGTCCATAGTTTTGATAATTAGAACAAGTAACATCTGACTAGTTACCTTGATTGATAGGTCTCTAACTGTTGTAATCATATGACCACTAGTTGTTGATTCTCTTTTGACACTCATTAGCTTTATGTCCAAACTTTTTTCAATATTAACAAAATCCATGAAATGTATTAGATATAGCATTGTAGTTATCAGTTCTACCATAGGATTTTTCTAATCTAGCAGCAGAACCACTAGGTCTAACATTTGGACCAATAGGTTTAAACCAACATACATTAGCAGTATCACGTTCCTTATGACAATTAAAACATACATGTTTATACCTTCTCTTGCTAGTATTGTTTTTCACCTTGGGTGTTGATTTTATTCCTACATTGATGTCCTTAGTACTAGAAGATTCACCAGCTTCAAAGTTTGAAAAACCTAAACCTTGTTTCTCTACATGCATCCTCTACCTTCCAAGTTGTTCATCAAGTTTAGTAGAACTATTTCTGAATTTATCCAAAAAAAAAATTACAGATTTCAACTCTTCTTTTATCTTTTCATTCTCTTTCCTTATTCCCTCATTCTCTCTTTCAATGTCAACTTTTTCTTCATTTGTATCATGTAAGTGTTCCTACAATGTAGAAACCTTCTTGCTCTGATCTGAATAGTTTCTCAAACTTTTATGTTAGGGTTTCATCTTTAACTTTAAGGTATCTTCGACAATTTTCTTGGCATCATCAAAAACTCTTCTTTTTCAATTTCTTCAGCCATCCTAACAGACTAATTTTCAAGCTCTCTTTATAGATTTTATGCTTCTCATTTTAGACCACTATTTTTGTTCATCAAATTTGCAAGTGCTTCCTCTAATTCTTTAGACAAACCACCTTCAGACAGTTGTTCAATGTAGTCTTGACTTTCACTCAATTTCTCATCAAGCTCTCTTCTCTTAGCAAGGGAAAGCCTCGTCTTTTCATTTAGTTCATTGATAACTTTTCTTGCATCCTCAAGTTGTTTTTCATACTTGTATTTATCCATGTTAACTTATAGTGATATTTTACTCAAGCAGTTAGGCTTAATATCAGGAGGACCAAGAGCTTTGATACTAATTATTGGAAATGTTATGACTAAGAGGGGGGTGAATCAGTACAAATAGGTCATGAAAAAATTCAACCACTATTAAGATTATCTACACTAGAAACATTCAAACCACAAAGCATATAGCTGAAATAAAAAAATAACAGTAAACAATATCAAGAATCCAAAACCTTAACAGACATAAAACATGTATTTTATTATGGAAACTTTTGTTAGAGGGAAATACCAATGGTAGGTATGACACCCACAAGCCCAATACTATAGTAAATAATTTTTTCATGTTAAGAGATATAAATAACCTTTCTGAGGGTTCACCCTATTAGGAGTGATTAGTACAGTGTTAGGAATACAATAAGATCAACTTTGACCTACCTCCCTAGAGGATTTTAAACCTCAATAAAGAAGCTACCCTGTTAAAGGATTTACAAATAAGAACCTGTTAAAGATCACCCTGTTACGGGATTTAACCTATTGAAATTATTAGGGAACAACATGATTTGATGATATATAGAATGGCATTGGTTTCCTATCAGATCCTTTCTTCTCCTTTCCTTCTTAACACTATAATGATCTCTTCTCCTTCAATTTGTGGCTTCCTAATCTGAAAAATATGATTGCAACCCTAAATCTAACGATTTAGTTCTCCTTATATATAATTTCATTAGGTCACACAAGAACTAAAAATTTCCACTGCAATCAGCCCAAAACATTAACCAACCTCCTCGAAATAAACATCAACCAAAAAAATGCGATCCTCAAAACTTATTACCAATATTAAAATTTATATGTCGGCCTCAAATCCACCACCTTAATAAAATTAATATGACTCTAATCGGTGATCAAATAGGTAAACTGCCTTCTCTCTCAAAATATAATTTAATCAAAACTTAAGATAAACTGTTGTGGTAGGAATCATGGATTCCACTTACCATATACATACTTTATCTCTAATCACAACATCTGAATCCTTCCTCAACTCGACCACTACCACAATCTGTGTAGGTTACTATTCTTCCTGCACACCAGCCAACATACATAGTTGATCTTCTATTCAATGATCATTTATAATACTTATCGATTAGTTTAATCGTGATAACTGAATACATTTCCATCAACGACAAAAAATTATGCATAAACTCATGACCGCTCTACTGTTAGAATAACTAAGAGGGGGGTGAATCAGTGGCCTCAAAAATTAATCCAATAATTCAACCAAAACTTTATACCTCAAATATAAAACCTCTATTTATCTTCATTCCTACAAGATGTATGCCTTGTGTGATTCTAACATATATATACTTCTCGTTATTTATACTATTTATCCTTTCCTTAAGCTTTACCAAATAATAGTTTAGCATTTACCAAAATACAGTAAATAACTTAGTGTTTACCGACCAATCCTATTTTAGTAATGTGTAAAGCAAAACATCAAAGCAATGAACCATATACACATTTGACACATGGATTTTTAATGTGGAAACCATGTTAAGGGAAAAACCACTTGGGACTGGTAAGGAAAAAATTTTACTCTTCTGAAGTGAGCTCAGTGAAGAGCCAACCCTATTAAAGGTTACAAACACACTGTTAAGTGTGACCTTGTTAGAGGATTTAAAACTAACAGTTTATCACTTGACCTATAATTCACTATGTTGTCAACATGAAAACCTTTTGATACTCCTTGGGATGTATCTCAATATATAAAGGATGGTTAAATCTCACTCGGTTAAGAGATTTTCTGAATCAATGGTTAAACTGAAATAGTATATGATCTATTCATAAATACAAGTTAATCTTGTTAGAAATATAAAGTAAAATGAAAAAGCTAGGGAAAGAATCCAAGAGAGTATGCAATGGAAGAGATTTACCAAATCAGAGAGAGAAAGAGATAGATTTTCCTTCAAAAGATCAACCACAAGTACACCAAAATGCTCCAAGAACCAAGGCAAGAACACAAGGATTTGAAAGGGGAAAAACAAGAAAAACCCCTTGTGAACAATATGAATATGGCTCAAAGCCTAAAGAATGAGAGAAATAAGCTTATTACAATATTGCAAGAATGAGAATGAGAGGAGAGATAAGAAATACAACTTAGAATCCCTATGAGAACCCTAGAACCCTAAGAAATGTGTGAGTGTCATCTCTTAAGTAGAGATGAGTGGAGGAGTTTGCACGTAACTCCCATACTCTATGTGTGCCACATTCACATTTTGGTGTGTGCCATGTGTAGGAATCCTCTTAAGGAGGAATATCTAATTTTCCTATTAAAGGAACTAAAAATATAAGACATGACCTTGGTATATCTTTTAATTACATAGTTACAAGGAAAGATTAATTCTAACATCCCCCTTTAATCCTTACTTGGGGAGATGAGAGAAATAGGTATCACACCCAAATGTTTACAATGATTTTGAGATGTTTCTTTTGAAAGAGTCTTAAGTAGATTGTTGGCAACTTGATCATCATGTATTTCTTCAACTAGATCTGTGGAGCTTGAATGGTACATAGGAAAGTTTGCTAAGTGGATAGCACTTTGACAATATAAAGATGTAATTTCTTGCAGAGGGGGGCCCAAATCTTCAAGTGACCATTGAAATTATTGAGATGCATTTATGCATTCTATATATTCATTTCTAGTAGAAAATAGAGGTGGAGCATGATCAACACCTGAGCCTGCAATAAGGAAAGAAACACTAGTAGAGCGCCCATCATTGGGATCACCTAGTGCCGAATCAATAACACTTTGGAAAGCAAAATCATATTGTGAATCATCAATCATATAATCAGAAATGCAATCTTCAGTTGCATAAAATAAATCTGCAACATATTCATCATAGTATGAGACATCAAGAAGAGGAGAGATACCATCATTAACCTCCAAAACATTAATCTAGGATTAGTACCACCATTATGAATTTCATCTTGAGTAATGCACATATCTTGCAAAGTAACAGTAAGAAAGTTAGAGATAATTTCCTCTTCTTATTCAAGAATATCATCAACATGAGAGAAAGAATCATTAAATTGCATTTCATCATAAGGAGAGAGCATATAATCATTTTGAGTAGGAAGATAGTAATCAAGAGGGTTCTTCCAAGAGTAGCCTTCATCATAATATTCATCCCAAATAGTAGTATCATCATAGTGAGAATTAGACATCCCATAATGAATAGCAAATCTTGACGAGTGTCATGATTATGAGAATTTTGAGTATTCGGATTAGATGAATTCTCATGTTTAAGTTTCTTAAAACAAGTATTGATCACATGACCATATTTCCCACAATAATTACAATGAGGTCTATTAGAATTGTTATGATAACCATTATTATGATTATGATTATTAAATCTATTATTATGAGATCTAGACATGAAAGCATGTTCAGTAGATTTGATGGATCCAAATTGAATTAACTTAGCCTCTTCTGGACGTAAAATTTGTTGAAAGATAGCATAAGTTAATTGAGATGCTAACAAAGGAAGAGCTAAACAAGAATGTATATTAGTTATAAATTGCTAAAATTGTCTAGGAAGACATTTTTTTAAAATGATATGAATTAACTGAATTTCAGATAAATTAATTCCTAACCCAGTTAATTGACTTCGAAACAAATCAAACTTAAGTAAAAATTCATCCATATTTGTAAAATCCGTATACCTGAGATCCTCCAATTGATCTTGGAGTTGAATCTTTCGAGATTCAATTGCACTGTCGAAGGTGTTTTTCAAAATAGTCCATGTTGCATGAGCTTCAGTACAGTGGGCAATTAATACATATAAATATGGATGTAAAGAAATGCCTATAAGGCCTAAAGCCTCATCATTTTTCTCATTCCAAGCATCAATGTCTGCCTTAGAGGCAGTAGTAATGGGGACAAAAGTCACACTAGTTGTTGCATCAAGAATATGTTTAAAGCGAAAAATAAATGTAATATGACACTTCCAAGCGTGTTAATTCGAACTTGTTAATTTAATCTCTAGAATTAATATTGACATAATGAATTGAAATAAACCTAAATACAAGTTGTAGAATATAATAATGAAGCTTAAAAGCTAATTTAACGCGATTAGTAAATGCGAATATGCAAGAATTTTTTAACTATAAAAAAATTAATTTTTTCTCTTAAACTGATGAAACAAATTAGAATTGCATTTAAATAAAGAATTAGCTATTGAATAATGATTATATTAATTAAATATAAATGGGTTTAAGAAAAAAAAATTTAAAGAAGTGAGTGAAAAAGTAAACCAATTTAATTTTTTTGTTAATTAAATTAAAATTAATATTAAGAATTAATTGTAATTTGTGTAAAAAATAAACTTTGAGAATTAAAAAATGACACAAATATGAATAATATTGATAATCTGCAACATAAAACAAAGTTAGAATGATGCTAATGATAACCAATAGAAGAAATGATGAACAAATACTCAATAACCAGAATAAAAATTAGATTCCTCCTGCAAAAGAGGTTAGAATAATGAATGCTAAATAATAATTGTATATCTGCATATAAATAATGATAACCTACAAAGAAACGAAGTTATAATGAAGCTAAATATAGAATAATTAACCTGCAGATGAGAATAAAACTATGACAGTAAAAATAAAAAAGGTTAAACAAAGCTGCAGAGCTCCACTACCAGTCTAAACTGCAAAGTGGCAGCCCAACAAACAAAACGCTTAACACTAAAGATTAAAAAAAGTTTGCAGAGATGCTGCAGGAGAAAGTAGTTGCGTAGGAGGGAGGAAGATATGCTGCAAAAGAAAGAAGTGATATGCTACATAAGAAAAGAAACAAGGCTGGTCAACAAACAAGATTTAAGAGCAAACTAATAAATATTGTGAAATGAAATAGATCAAGAAGATAAGTTGTGTAATGTAAAGAATAGGCAGCCTAAGATTAAGTCAAATGCAACGCTAAATAAAATACATCAATATATAAAACAATATGCTAAGGAAGCTTCCCAAGAGTTAAAGAGGAGCTGCGTGAGAAGGTATAAAGGCTGCGTGAGAAAGGAGGAAATGAAAACAAAGAAGGAAGACAACGAAAGAAGACATTATTTCAAATGCTGTGAGGAGAGGGAAGAAGAGATAAGGCTGCAACGTGAGCAGCTAGATGGGTGGGAGCGAGAGTAGCAAGATGGGTGGGAGAAACAAAATAAAGTTGAGACTCCAAAAAAAAGCACACCAATGAACAAAGTTAGAATAATAATAAAAAATAAACCACAGAAAGATATGTAAATGTAAAATATTTTTTATTAAAAAAAGGATATCAATAGAAAAGGATATATATTAAAATCTGTAGAGAAACATTAGTTTGTAGACTTATATATAAAAAAGATGATAATTAAAAAAGAGATATAACAAAGATATTTACACAACAATTACTAAGATTAAAAAATCAGGCCAATTACGGGGGGCATAACTTTTAAATTCACCGTTGGATGTTTCTAATTTTTGGATATGTTTTTACAAACCCAATCATCTAAAACTCCACCGAAGCGATTGACCAAATAATATATAGTGTGAAATTTATGAATGACGGGGTGAAGATCTATAAAACTATCTTCAAAAGAAATGTTAAATGGTTTGTATAAAAGAAAAACTATAATAACAGAGATTACAAAATAGAGATAACTACATAAATATATATTTTTAAAAATCAGCACAAGAAATATATAAAAATCTGCAGATAATAAACAGAAGAAAACCCTTTAGTAAGATCTGTAAATCAGATATATGTAACCCTACAATAAAAAGTTAGATATCCAGATATAAATATCAATTTAAAGATGAAAAATAGGAAATGGTAACTCTAAATCCCTTGCGGTTTCCCGACAGAGGGTATGTTAGAACTTTTTTTTTAAAATATATGAATAAACTATAAAAACTGGGTTTGGTTATGAATCGGCCAAACCCAAAAAAAAATTGAAAAATCTGCAACAAGAGTTAGATCAAGAAATCCTGCAAACACTCAAACAAGGATTAGTGGCTCTGATACCTTGTTAGAAATATAAAGTAAAATGAAAAAGATAGGGAAAAAATCCAATAGAGTATGCAATGGAAGATATTTACCAAATCAGAGAGAGATAGATTTTCCTTCAAAAGATCAACCACAAGTACACCAAAATACTCCAAGAACCAAGGCAAGAACACAAGGATTTGAAAGGGGAAAAACAAGAAAAACCCCTTGTGAACAATATGAATATGGATCAAATCCTAAAGAATGATAATGAGAGGAGAGATAAGAAATCCAACTTAGAATCCCTATGAGAACCCTAGAACCCTAAAAAATGTGTGAGAGCCATCTCTTAAGTAGAGATGAGTGGAGGAGTTTGCATGTAACTCCCATACTCTATGTGTGCCACATTCACATTTGGTGTGTGCCATGTGTAGGAATCCTCTTAAGGAGGAATATCTAATTTCCTTATTAAATGAATTACAAATATAAGACATGACCTTGGTATATCTTTTAATTACATAGTTACCAAGCAAAGATTAATTATAACAAATCTTGTAGATGTCCAGAACTGTTATAAGCTCAAAATACCTCTCTGATCAATTTTATCTTCAATTCCTTTGCTCCACTTCTTTTTGTTCGGTGAATGTTGTTGCTTCTATGTTGCTCGGTGTCTGCAAAATTCTTGGCTCTATTCTTCAGTCTGTATGATCATATCTGCATGAAGACTTCTATCTTCACTATAATTCTCCTCAACATTCCTCCTTTTGATAATGAATTACTTGTCTCTTTATATAGACTTGATTTCACCATTCCTTGACATTCTTGTTTTCTTCATTGATCACTTCTTTATCCGTAAAGCTCACCATGCTTGCTTTAGTTTTATTCTGTAAATCTCTCCTTTTTTTATGGAATAAAACATGCTTTAAATCTCCTTCTTATCTTTAGATTTTATATGATCAATGAAAAAAAAGTAATCAATCAGTTAACTCTATAATTAGCTCTACCAGCTAAGTTGTTTTTTCATTTTCCTAACTTTAGTTCCCCTTGGTCAACACTTTAGTTGTGCTCGGTGACTACTGCTGATAGCTTAGGCATCAAATTCAGTTTTGTTTGTTGAAAAATGCAGTTAGCTCGATAATGCTTTCTTGGGTATCACTTGCTGGGGTAACACTATCTGTCAGGTAACACTGTGAACTTTTGTTGTTCAGGGTTCACTATCTGTCAGGGTTTACTGTCACTTGGTGTGTATGTTTACCAATGACAAAAAATCTGTCTCTTCAGATCTTTAATTGTTGTGACAATATGTATATGAGTAGTCATACCATGTCAAGTTGGCATCAATGACAATATAATACATTAACTGATTGAATGTCTTGCATTTAATTTTTGTAGCTCAGTGATTATTAGCTTTGTTATCTTCAAACATTCAATCATTTATAGTTCATCAATCTCTCCCTTTGACATTGATGGCAACATACTACTAACACAATATGAAATATATCAGTTGTAGTTCATCAATCTCTTCCAAAAATTTTGTTCTATAACTAATTCAAATATCTGACTCTCAGTAATCTGTTCTAGCTTAGATTTGATTCTTGCAGAGTACTTTCTTCATTCATTCCCTTCATTAGATAGATGTAGCAACTTTTGATTTTGTCTCTCCCTTTGTTGTAGAATCTCTTCTCCCTTTTCTGGATAGATATGCAGTGTTAATTTTTCCAATTCTCTCCCTTAGATGGATTTTTTTTTTAATCTTTCTCTAATTTTTTCTCTCCCTTTGATTTTTCCTGATAGATATTTCATATGGATATATTCATTGAGTACATCTCTCACATTGAAAGCAATTCCAAACAAAACTATATCTATATCTCTAGTATATTCCTTGGATTTCCTCTCCATAATCAATTTAACTTTGTAGTAGCCAATAATTTCTCTGTTGTTCAGTGTAGATAAGTACCTTGTTGTGTACTGATATATCTTTGTAGTCCATCCATCATCTTGCATCAACATGATTGATCTTCTAATTGTGTGTAGTCTTATGCAGCCTTCTATTCAGCTTAGTGAGCAGTAGACAAGGTTCTGACCCCTATTCTCTTCCTCAGGTACTCAAATGTATCTTTTGGAAATTACTTTGTGAATATGTCTACTAATTGTTCTTCTAATTATACATATTCTAGTATCACCTCTTTCTCTTGCACTTTTTCTCTTAAGTAATGATACTTGATAACAATATGTTTTTTCTTAGCATGCATGACAGGGTTCTTTGAAATGTGTATTGCACTTGTATTATCATGATAGATAATCACTGGTTTAAGAATTGTCATATTCATACCTTCTAGTAATTGCTTGATCCACGCAATTTTAGATAAATTTACAACATCATCCACATATTCTACTTCTACAGTGGATTGTGAGATGCATCCTTTCTTTTTGCTTATCCATGTGACAAGTTTGTCGCCCATAAAGAATGCTCCTCCTATTGTACTCTTTCTGTCATCAATGTTTCCAGCCCAATCAGCATCTGTATATACTTGAAGCTCAAATTTTTCTTCTTTACTATACCATAGACCATATTCCTTTATGTTCTTTAGATATCTCATAATTCTTTTGACAGAAGTCATGTGTGATTCCTTGGGATTAGCAGAGAATCTTGCAACTACTCCAACTGCATGTGTTATATTTGGTCTAGTATGTACAAAATACATGAGTTTTCCAATCATTGATCTATATAGGGTTTGATTTACCTCGGTTGACTTGTCTTCTTTTGTTAGATTGCATCTATTTTCCATAGGTGTTCCAACTGGTTTTGATTCCTCCATTTTGAATATCTTCATAACTTCCTTGATTTATTTGGATTGTGTGATGTAGATGTCTGCATTCTATTGAAGAATCTACAGACCAAGAAAAAATTTGATCTCCGCAAAAATTGACATCTTAAACACTTTGCTCATTTCATCAGCAAATGATTTTTATAACATATTATTACCTCCAAATATGATATCATCAACAAATATTTCAAAAATTAGAATTTTATCATTTGTATCTTCTTTTAAATACAGATTACTATTATTACTTGTTCTTACAAATCCAATACTTATCAGATAAGAGTGAAGTCTTTCATACCATTCTCTCGCTGCTTGTTTCAATCCATACAAGGATTTTTGTAATCTACAAACCATGTTCCTCTTGTTAGGATCAACAAACCCTTCTGGTTGTTTAATGTATACCTCTTCTAGTATTTCATTCAGGAATGCAGATTTGACATCCATTTGGAATAATTTGAATCCTTTGAATGCAACATAAGAAAGTAGAATTTTGACTCCTTCTAGTCTAGCAACGGGTGCAAAGGTTTCTCCATAGTCAATACCTTCTTCTTGTGCATACCCTTTGCATACTAATCTTGCTTTGTTCCTTGTGACTTCTCCATTCTCATTCAGCTTGTTTCTGAATATCCATTTGGTACTAATGACATTATTGTCATCCGGTCTAGGTACTAATGTCCATGTTTTGTTCTTTTAAATCTTCTCAATCTCTTCATTCATAGCACTGGCCCATTCTTTATTCTCAAGTGCAGTATTGACAGATTTAAGCTCAAAATCACAAATTAGACATCTAGTGTTCAGAGACTTACTTCTTGTTCTCATTCCATCCTTTTTGTCTATAATGATCTGGTTATGTGGATGGTGTCTTCTAACATACTTGGAAATTATCGATTCAGCTCTTTTTTCATCATTCTGATCATCATCTTGACCTTTATTTTGATCTTCATCACTCGGTACATCATTCTGATCAATTTCCTGATTTTTGGTGTTTGCAGCCTGATGCTCGGGTGCATTCTTCTATCGCTCGAGAGCTGTATCATCAGAAAATGGAAGAAATTCCATTTAGGATGGGTTTATCCCTCCAATTAAGTGGCTTGGGGTCATGTCAAATGCCTTGAATGGCTCTTTGAATTGGATCTAGTTTTTCCCCTATTCTGTCCTATTTTCCACTTCTCTCCTGCCTATTTCTGGCATCTTGCTCTAAAATATTGAGTTTCTTGACCTTGGGATCAAGGTTGACCTCGACCCTAACCTAGGTTAGGGTCGACCTTGACCCTAACCCAGGGTCTAAATTTCAAATTCCAGTGATTTCTGGATATCAGGGTTTCAAAAGAATTATTTCCAGCTTCTGGGTTAGCTCTTTCAGACTCTAAAGTAACAAATCTTAAAAATATATTTAATATAGGTCCAATGCTAGGGGTATAGGCCTAATTTGAATTTAATTCTCCTATGTCGTCCTCTCTAGAATTTTGTTCCCTGGACTTGTATATAAGCTAGCCTTCTCCTCTCATTTTCTAAGTAGGCTCGAAGGACAAGACTAAGCATGCAAGACTTGAGATTTAAGATGCATAATCTATTGAAGTGATCATCTACTTTCAAGTATTCAAGATTCAATTCATCAAGGAGATCCATTAGTATCCATTGAAGGATTCAAGCTCTATGGAACCCTCTTAT
This sequence comes from Thuja plicata, assembly GCA_018584345.1. Taxonomy (NCBI): domain Eukaryota; kingdom Viridiplantae; phylum Streptophyta; class Pinopsida; order Cupressales; family Cupressaceae; genus Thuja; species Thuja plicata. The sequence goes on from MU224119.1 coordinate 1,543,284, forward strand.
TGAAGATTTCTCCATCCATATCCATTCAAGCTTCTTCCTATTCAAAGATCCATTCAAGATTGGTGTTGAAGATCTAAAGGCAGTTGATTTGAGACATCCTACATCCTACAATCTACATCCTACATCTATTTGGTACATTCATACTTGTCGATCCAAGGATTTGAATCCTCCACAAGGGTTTCAACATAAGCAAGGTGAATTGTTCTATTTACTTTGTTTATTACTGCAATTTCAATTCTATTATAAGGTTAATTTCAAAATTGAGGTTTGAACAAGGCAAACCCTTCCCCCCCAACAAAAAAAAACTATATTTTTGTAGGTGTAGGTACAAAACAATGAATCACAGAGCATATTTGGATACCCTTTTTGGCAAGCTTTCGAGATCCGCAAATAGAATTTTCATCGGAGCAATGCGGTTCAAGGTCAACATAAAGGGGTCAACGTCAAACTATATTTGGGTCAAGGTTGATCTAGATCATAAAAGAAAAATATTTCTGGGTTTTCTCTGTCTTTGTGTTTCTTTTCCAGATACAGTTGCAAAATTTCCAGAAACTCATTACAGACACCGGAAAACAACAATTTCCAGATCTTTTATACTTTGAGGTTAGTATTTTCCTTCAATTCATTTCAATTAAGGTTTTAATCTTTGTAGATCTATTACACACTCTCCTCTCTCTCTCTCATTGACAAAACTAGGAATGTAAGGTTTTCCTCTTTCTTCTTGTTTCCAATCGACTGATTCATTTGTGCATTGACCATTTTCTTGTGGTTGATCAATTTGGATCTTTCCTTTGTAAATTTTGAGGCTAGGATGATAATATTACCTTCCCCAACCTTTCAAATGTAAAGGACCTCATCAATCACACCTATCATTCCATTTTTTATCCTTACAGTAGCGATACACTGTTGCTCGGGCGGAGTGTCAGGTTCTTCACTGTAGACAAACCTATTGTAGTCTTTTGGTTCCTTTCTGCTTTCGTCATCATTTTTCTCAGAAAATTCATCTACTTTGACATTTTCACTTTCAATGATTTCTTTAGAGTGTTTGTTAAGATATGTATAAGCCTTGCTCTTGGTAGAATAACCTAGAAATATTCCTTCATCACCTTTGAAGTCAAGCTTTCCATTTCTATCATCGTTCAAAATATAACATTGACTTCCAAAAATTCTAAAATAACTTACATTAGGAGTGTATCCATACCATAGCTCATAAGGTGTCTTATTGGTGTCTTTCTTCAATTGATAGGCTAGTATGGACTAATTATAGAATAGCATTAGATGTGTAGGTTTTTCTCTTGAAACTAGACTGTCATTTTACCTTTTTGACAATTCTTACACATGACATGGTCTGGTTTTCACATGCTTAGTAAGCCTCTTACTTTCCTTTTATTTCTTATCCTAACCATGTTGTCAAAATTCACATGAAATAAGCTTTTATACCACAACCATATGTCTTCATTTCTAGCCAATAAACAAGTGGTATTAATATCATCAAGATAGAATAGGTTACCTTCTGTTTATTCACCAGTTCTGATCAACCTTCCTGATTCATTAAATATCTTTGCCTTTTTTTTCTCAAATGAAATCGTTGTCCTATGTTATTCAACTGTGAAACACTTAATAGATTATAGTTGATTCCTTTCACCCAATGTGCATTTTCACATCTGATCAGATTATTCAACATGATGGTTCCTTTACGCTCAACTGGACAAGGTGAGTCATTACCCATTCTTACTGATCCACCATTATAATATTCAAAAGTTTCAAAATTTTCCTTATCTCCAATCATGTGGTGAGTACATCCACTATCAATAATCCAAACATAATTTTTACTAACCTTAGATATGAGTGTAGTTTCTACAGACCTTTCTTCTTCGTCTGAATCATTCTTCACAGAAACAAATACCACCTCAATATCTTCATCAGATTCAGTTTCATTATTCTCATCTTTGTTCTCAGCCAAGTAACAAGCCTTCTTTCCTTTGTCCTTGTAGTCTCAGTTATCTCTTCTGTCATATTTTTGGTTGCTTCGGTCATCTTTGTCATCACCTGTGTCAAAATTATTTTCACAAGTTATGTCATTGCTTCTATCATCTTTTCTCTTGTTAGGACATATAGCAGCAAAGTGTCCAATCTCTTTACAATTAAAAAATACCAATGGTAATTTACCTGTGTATCTTCCTTTGCCTCTCTACAATCTTCTAGCCATTAGTGCTTCAATCTCATCAAGTTCTTGGTCATCACTATCACTTTCACTATTATTTCTCATAGTGTGTTTATAACTTGATTTACTTATTTTCAAAGAAGATTTGAATGCAGACTCAATATTTGGTAAGACACTATTGTCAAAGTTATTCATCTCAAATGAAATAATTCTACCAATCAAACTATCTAGAGTAACATTATTATTTGCTACTATTCTCATTTCTTGTCCTCCCATAACATTAACAACCTCTTTGATTCTACAGTTGTACTGAGTGATGTTTTCTCCTTCTTTCATTCTTTGGTCATCAAACTTTCCTCTTAGGCTTTCAGCTTTAGCTCTTAGCACATTTTTATCTCCTCCATGTACTAGCTTGAGTTTGTCCCACATTTTCTTTGCAGTGCTGCATGATTTGACATCTTCAAATTCAACATCAGAGAGTGAGGAAGAAAGTTCTATCATCATATAATTGTTTTCATGTTTTTCTCTCAATTGATCAACTGTCAGAGGTACAGTAGGTAACACAAATTCAGTATCTAAGTACTGTGTGACATCATTTTCAATTTCTGATAGGTGGATTCTTATCCTGCTTTTCCATGATGCAAAGTTTTCCTTGTTCAACTTAGGCACATCCCTTTTTCTCATCTCTTGATCTTTAGCTTGAGTCTTAAAACTCTCTTCCAAGCACACAATCTCTGATACCAATTTTTAGAATAACTGAGAGGGGGGTAAATCAGTGGCCTCAAAAATTAAACTAATTATTCAACCAAAACTTTATACCACAAATATAAAACCTCTAGTTATATTCAGTCCTACAAGATGTATGCCTTGTGTGAATCTAACATATCTATTGATCGGTGTTTATACTATTTATCCTTTCCTTAAGCTTTACTAAATAGCAGTTTAGCATTTACCAAAATAGAGTAAATAACATAGTGTTTATCAATCAATCCTATTTATTTATTGTGTAAAGAAAAAAATCAAAGAAAGGAACCATTTACACATTTGACACATGGATTTTTAATGTGGAAACCCTATTAAGGGAAAAACCAGTTGGGACCGATAACCCAAAATTTTCACTCTTTTGAAGTGAGCTCAGTGAAGAGCCAACCCTGTTAAAGGTTACAAACACATTGTTAAGTGTGACCTTGTTAGAGGATTTAAAACTAAAAATTTATCACTTGAATTAGCATTCACTATTCTATCAACATAAAAACCTTTTGATACTCCTTGGGATGTATCTCAATATATAAAGGATGGTTAAATCCCACTCAGTTAAGAGATTTTTTGAATCAATGGTTAAAATGAAATAGTATATGATCTATTCATAAAGACAACTTAATCTTGCAGATGTGCAGATCTATTATAAGCTCATAATACCTCTTTTATCAATGTTCTCTTCAATTCCTTTTCTCCACTTATTTCTTCTCGGTGAATCTTGTTGCTTCTCTGTTGCTCGATGTCTGCAGAATTCTTGGCTCTATTCTTCAACTTGTATGATCAGATCTGCATGAAGACTTCTATCTTCACCAGAATTCTCCTCAACATTCCTCTTTTTGATAATGAATTACTTTTCTCTTTATATAGAAATGATTTCACCTTTTCTTGTCCTTCTTGTTTTCTTCGTTGATCACTTCTTGATCTGTAAAGCTCGCCATGCTTGTCTTAGTTTTATTCTACAAATCTCTCCTTATTTTCTAGAATAAAACACGCTTTAAATCTCCTTCTTGTCTTTAGCTTTTATCTGATCGATGAAAACAAAGTAATCAATTAGTTAACTCTATAATTAACTCTGCCAGCTAAGCTGTTTTGTCATTTTCCTAACTTTAGTTCCTACCAATCAACACTTCAGTTGTGCTCGGTGACTACTGTAGATAGCTCAGGCATCAACTTCAGTTGTGTTCATTGAAAACTGTAGTTATCTTTGTAATTCCTTCTTGAGTATAACTTTCTCAAGTAAAAATGTCTGTCGGGTAACACTGTGAACTTATTTTTCTCGAGGTTCATTGTTCGTCGAGGTTTACTGTCACTTGGTGTGTATGTTTACCGACGACAAAAAATTTGTCTCTTCAGATCTTTAAGTTTTGTGACAATATGTATATGAGTAATCATACCATATCAATTTGACATCACTGACAATACAATACATTAACTAATTTAATGTCTTGCATTTAATTTCTATAGCTCGTGTATCATCAACTTTGTCATCTCCAAACATTTCATCAGTTACAGTTCATCACTCTACATATCTCCTCCAAAACTATCATAATGCCAACATGCCCAACTTTTGGTGATGAAATCCAAAAGCCTTCACACATCACAACTAGGGGTGTACATATGGTGTGTAAATTTAGAGGACAACAAAATCCTCTTTCACTACAAACAATTATTCCAAGGCAAACATGTGGCTTCTAGATTAAGGCTCATAGTAAGATCTGTGTTGTCCCCCCAATTGGTTTGTACATGTGTGAGACACTTAAGTACCTAGTTGACCATGCTGGCTACTCAGGAACTCTTTGCCTGATCCATACTATCATCAACACACATTGCTCGAGCTTGGTGAGATAAAACTAGATTTTTCTCAAAGTCTTGTTTATATACCGACTAGGGTGTTTACCAGTTTTAAGTTGTTGTTTAGTGGGGAAGCTCTCCCACCAAAAATGTCTCTCTAAAAAAGAAAACTTTGAGGATTAGCACCATTTTTTCCTTGCGCCCAATACCACAAAAGAAATGGGAGAGGATAGTGTGTTTTGCAAGAAGGACCATTCTATATTGTGCAAATGCACCAACCAGTTTAAGACATAGTGTTCATTTCCCTTCAAGTTAAACAATATGCTTAAAAACTAAAAATAAAACAAGCGCATGGGTTCTTTTTAAGCACAAAAATGGAAATGTTAGGCTTTCCTTGTTCAAATTTTAAAAAATCTAAATGAAATGTTATGTTTTCCTTTGTTCAATTTTTATAACACCAAATCAAAATGTTAGGTTTACCTTTGTAAATTTTATGTACCAAATCTAAGTGTGAAATTTTCTTGTTCAGATTTACCTTGTAAATTTTATGTGCACCAAATTGAAGTGTGAAGTGTAATATTTTGCATACAAGGTAATTTTTAAAAACCCCAAATTGAAATGTGAGTTAATTTTTCTTAAGTTAAGAAATTAATCAACATTCCCGCTGAACCTGACCATGTTCCCTCCGACCTGCACAGATACCAAAAATAAAACTATTGCACATGTTGCCATTGGAATAGAATCTGTTCCTCTGGGAATTTCAGTAAAAATATGAAAGCAAATATACATAGTGTGTACGGTGAATTCTACAATCTATTGGGAGAAAGCTCAAACATAAAATTCTAGTGGGTTAGCACATAAAATCGATTCAAAAGCATATGAAAGAGCAAGCAAGCAACAAAGAAATCAACATAACATCATATTGAACTAAAAACAAGTGAGCACCCTAATTAACTTGTTTGATTTGTTCTTTTTGATAGAATGTGGGTGTGCTCTCTCAAACACACAAAATGCAATGATCCCCAATGCAAATGCAAGATTGAAACAAATGAAGCAATTCAAGAGCTAGTATGAGGAACTAGTCTCAAATTCTTCAAATTATAATCTAAACTAACTATGAAGATGATATGCATAAACAAGATTAAATCTAAGATTCATTCACCAAATTGAAGCCTAACATGTGATATCTATGTGAATTAATCTTAAAGACATGAGCATGAAAACTAGCAATGAAATTCTAAAGTAATTCTAACATAATAACAATGCAAATTGAGAGATGCCAAATGAAGAGGAGAAGGCCTATATTTATAGAGTTTTTGGAGAGAGGAAGAGGCTTGGATGAAGTGGTACCTATGTGGAATCCACATAAGAGCCACATAAGGGACACATAGGTTTAAAAATATGGCCAATTTTGAGTCAAAATTGGCATTTAATATTGAGTAGCTCAATATTTCCAAGTGGGAGAAAAACTTGTAAGAAGAAATTAAAGAGGAATGGGTGACCTTTTTGGGGAGAATTTTCCCATGTGGGTGAGCATTCCATTAGCCTTAAAAAGGTTAGGAATCACCTATTGAGCATGATTAAAGGATAGTTAGGTGGGTAAGTATACTTAGGAAATGAGGTGATGGGAGTAGGGTAGGAATAGGGTAGGTTGTCTAGGTTGGATTAATAGGTTCCTAGCTAGGGTTTAGATTATAATTCAAATTAGATTTGAATAAATAATGGTTTAGAATAATTAAGAATATGGGGGATTTAATAAATGTAAATTTATTAAAAAGGATATTTTGTAAGACAAATGAATTTAAATGAAATACATTAGAATAGTATTTAAGCTATTGATAAATACTAGCAAATGAAACTATTTAATTGATTAAATTAAATAGTTGGAGGAATAAGAGGGAAAATAATATTAATATTAATATTTTTGGATGTCTACATTTTTCCCCTCTTTGATGTGGCGTCGCAAGTGATGTTATGTCAAAGATAAGAAAATAAGTTGCCCTAGAGGAAGAGGGTTTCTAGGAGTTGTGTTGAAGTAATGACGGTACAGGGTTGTGCCCCCTTGAGAAAAGAACACAAGGAAGATGAGGTTGTGGAATTTTCTTGAAAAAGGACGCAACGGGCAGGAGGAAGAGAGAAGAGGGAATAAATAGAAGCCTTCAGAAATGCAATTAAGAATGCAGCTAAGAATGCAAATGAAATGAATGTAACTAATGAGCATTGGGGATCCATTTGTTTGAAAAATATGGAGAGCACATCCAATTTTGATATTACAATAGAAGGTATGCATCAGGTGTTAGAAAACAAATATGAAAAGATTCCTTTGCGTGGACTAGATGCTCAAACAAAAGCACACTGCAAGAGGCACATGTATTAGTAGCCACCAGTCACAACGCACCAAGATATAGCAGATCAAGGTAGTGGTGAGTAGGTTTAGACTAACACAAAAAATATAAAATCAGTAAAGAAGGCCTCATGACCAAGCAGTCATTTAGTCCAAAGTTCTTTCCATGAATAGGATTGATGTGATGAAGGATTTGATAACCCGACGCCGGAAGGATGCATCCTGATGTATGAGTTAATTTTGGCCTTCTAAATCAACCACACACTTCAACATAGTCCTTCTTCACCAGGTACAGCCAAGACTGAATATGAGTTATTCATCCTGCCTGTCTGCGTGATTCGACCTGTTGCC
>MU224119.1:1552051-1563146 GCA_018584345.1 Thuja plicata
GCAATTAGGGGGGGGAGCGCATGCGCACACACAGGAGGCCCACAGAGCGACCGGTACCGGTGAGTGACCTATCCATGACCTTGCATTTATTATTGTCAAAGTTATTTAATGCTTTGGGATGGGTTAGGGGGCAATAAATGTGGGTTTTTAGGGTTGCAGACCAGAGATGCCAGTTCATGAACCAGCGGTTGTGAGGACGCCAATCCCTAGATCGATGTATTTGAAGATGTCGATCCCTGAATAGGTGTCTCTACAGATGTCGATGTCAGTCCAACGTCTTCAAAGACGCTAGACCTAGACTCTTGTCTGCGAAGACGGAAGTCTGCAGGAACGACTACGGAGACGTCGGTGTATGAACTAGCATTTTTGGCTGAACCAGTGTTTGTGCCTAAAAGGGCAGACGCTGAAAGGAAGGGAAATGGAGGGACCTGACAGGGGCCGAGTATGGGTCGGCAAAAGACCTAGGGACAAGATGCCCCACTTTAGGAGGGTTTAGGTTAGGAGTAGAAGAAAACATGGCTAACATGGTGGATTTTTTAAAAAATTTCAGGATCAATTCCCACTATTGGGATTGCAAGAGCATTGGCCGCCAACCATGGAATTGGAGCCGAAGCTCATAGAGGAGGACTGGGGTTTGTTAGTGGTAGTTGGGTTGGACTATGTGGCCTATTGGCCTAGGCTATGGGTACATAATGGGATGATGATCGCATTGATTGAGTAGTGGCACAGTGATACCACCACATTTCACCTACCTACTGAAGAGGCGACTATCACCTTGGAGGATGTCTGGAAGATCCTTCGGATACCCATTCAAGGGGCAATTCCTCAATACCGATTGGAGGATAGTGACCATTTCATGGAGATTACTTTCAGGAGACCTATGAGATGTATCTTGGCATACAGGACTTGGATGCCCTGGCAGCCAACGGTGGATCAGAGTCTTCTACGGGTGGCCCTATATCTAGCAGGACTGATCGGAGGGCGCATGCTAACTAACCTAGCGGGAAATGGTTTTGGCATGGGATGGGCGTGAGTACTATCAAAGATGCTAGAGGAGGGTACCACTTATTGTTGGGGGTATGTTATCTTAGGACAGCTATACCATGACCTACACATGGCTATGTACCACAAGGCATGCAACATGGGTACTGGAGTGACATTGATGTTAGTTTGGGCCTGGGAGCACATTACAGTGTTCCAGCCTATGAGAGTTTGAGAGGCGCAATAGCCTGGAGTGCTCTATGCCTATCAATATAGGCTACCCTTGAGATACACCTATCTCGGCCAGACTGGATATTGGTAGCGACTCCTAGATGAGGTACAAGTTTTCTGCTGGACCCCATACAGACTATGCAAGCCATGTGGGACGATGTATTGGGTGATATCAGCTGAGGATGATTTTGAGGATTTTCTATACCTGTTGTACGTTCATACTGATTGCTTTTTATTGGGGAGGACTATCCACCAGATAGAGAGGTATAGACCCTCAAGGGTTATGTGATAGTTTGGTCTATAGCAGGGGGTGGTGGCAGAGGATGCCTTACATCCTCATGTCACCAGGGAGGTAGGTACCTAGGGAAGATGCATAGATGATCTTATAGTGAGGGAATCTTGGAGGAACATAGTGTGGCTTGACTTTATGGCACGTCCTAACATCAAAAAAGCAGGGATGACTCTAGAGTATGTAGCATGGTGGGCTGCACACACACCATTGCGATTGACAAATCTAGCTCAGGTGGCTGCTCACGAGCAGCCGACAGGGGATATGGATGTGGATGATGGGACGGTGATAGGGGATGCCTCAGAGACCTCAGTAGTAGGTCAGAGGAGGAGATGACAGAGATGGGTTAGACCTCGTACAGAGGCACAGGCAGGTGTAGGACCAGATCAGGGGCCACAGTGGCCACCACCAGTATAGGGGTAGGTACATGCACCACAGGTGCCACCGCAGGTATAGGTATAGGCAGCCCAAGTGTCAGCATAGGTATAGGGGCCACAAGGGCCACTAGTGGGTTTCATTGCATAGGAGACTCATGATGTTGTCGTCGCAAAGTGAGATAGCCTCTGGACAGAGTGCGTGCAACTGCGAGGTGTTCTAGGCATGGCCCAAGTGTCTGAGACTAGCCTACAGACAGAGATGACCCATATACAGGGTTTATTAGCTGTGGAGATGGCACAGGCAGACAAGGCATAGGGTTCTCTGGATACCCTACATGGCAGGGTTTACTCAAAAGAGTTTTCCATGGTCAATTTGACGTAGGATGCTACAGAGCTACATACCGAGATAGGTACACTAACGGACCAGTTGGATACTCTATACTTGCAGCTGGAGCAGGATACAAAGCAAATCTTGGCATTGACCTCAGAGAGGGATGCATCACAGTGGTGGGCTGAGACATATAGGGCTGAGTAGGATATCGCTAGACAGGAAGCCATTGCAGGTGGGGTTGGGCAGGTTGTGACTGAGGTGTTCGCAGCTCATAGAGATGTGAACAGGGCAAGTAGAGAGGCATCTCACTATCGATCATTGTATCATCAACTAGTTCATGAGGGATAGAGGCGAGATTACTCAGAGAGGTCTTGATCTCAGAGCACACTGCAGACCTCAGCATCACAGTGATCTGTGGGTATGTCACCACATCCACCACCAGAGCAGGGAGGTGGATCCTCACAGCCACCGACATGATTTAGTAGAGGATCATGTGACACACATTTTTGCATTTTGAGAGATACATGTATATGGGCACTGAGGTGCATGTGATGTATTTTATTGACAGACATTATATTTTATGGACATTGATATATATATATATATGATCAAGGACTCTTATGATGTTTATGATGTATGATTTATATGTTGTGATCTTTTTGATGCATATGCCTATATGATTACTAACATTTGGTTTTTGTAGGATGTGATCTATATGTATGACCTATTGTGTATGTAGGATGGTTTCATGATTATGTATATATGATGTATGACTTATGCAGGGTGGATGATGCTATATATATGATGGAATGACGTGTGTGGATGCAGGATGTGATGTGATTTTAGGATGTATGCAAATGTATATGTGACATTTTATGAATGTGTATATAGATGCATCTAAATGATTTTTTAACAATGCAAGACTAAAATGAATCTAAATGAATTAACTATGCAAGATTAAAATGAGTCTAAATGGATTATGCAAGATATGAAATGGATCTAAATGAATTATGTAAGATATGAAATGGATCTAAATGAATTAACTATGCAAGATTAAAATGAATCTAAGTGAATTAACTATGCAAGATTAAAATGAATCTAAGTGAATTATGCAAGACATGGAATGAATCTAAATGACGCAAGATGAATCTAAATGATGGATTAATTATGCAAAGTTCTAAAATGATACTAACTATGAAATTAAATCATTGACTTGATGATGATTAATGTAATTTAATGATGGACCTAACATGATGATCAATGCGGCCTGAATGATGGATCAACTACAATCTAATGATGGATCTAATGAATCTAATGATAAATAATGAATCTAAGATGATGAATAATGCAACTTAATCTTAATGAACAATGATAGATACAATAATGACACTAGTGGAAACGAACGTGATAGATGCAATGGGTGCAATAGAACTCATATATTTTTTTACATTTTATGAATGTGTATATAGATGCATCTAAATGATTTTTTAACAATGCAAGACTAAAATGAATCTAAATGAATTAACTATGCAAGATTAAAATGAGTCTAAATAGATTATGCAAGATATGAAATGAATCTAAATGAATTATGCAAGATATTAAATGGATCTAAATGAATTAACTATGCAAGATTAAAATGAATCTAAGTGAATTAACTATGCAAGATTAAAATGAATCTAAGTGAATTATGCAAGATATGGAATGAATCTAAATGATACAAGATGAATCTAAATGATGGATTAATTATGCAAAGTTCTAAAATGATACTAACTATGCAATTAAATGATTGACTTGATGATGATTAATGTAATTTAATGATGGACCTAACATGATGATCAATGCGGCCTGAATGATGGATCAACTGCAATCTAACGATGGATCTAATGAATCTAATGATAAATAATAAATCTAAAATGATGAATAATGCAACTTAATCTTAATGAACAATGATAGATACAATAATGACACTAGCATAAATGAACGTGATAGATGCAATGGGTGCAATAGAACTCATATTATTTTTTTTATTTTTTATTTTGTGTGTCACAATCAACTGATAAACTAGACAGGTGGACTATGGAGGAGCAGGCAGGGAATGTTAGCAGGACGATGACTCAGGATGTCATTGCGATGGTGATAAGATCAAATATGTCACGAATATACAAGGATCAAATTGAGCGATTAATTACAAGTGATTAGTTACAATGATCATGTACAAAGGTTGTTGCCGAGATTTGATTGGATCATGTTGTTTGTCTTGATGCGCGTGATAGTGTAGTACGCTGATTGATTAGTTCAAGAGAAAATTTACATCATACGAGAACCCAAAGATGATGATGATCTAGATTTAAGTTGAGAGGAAGGATACATCCTCAATAAACTCATAGAAAGATGGGACTTACCAAGCTGATTGGTCAAATGTGCACTACGAGAAAACTGTAGAACCAACGTAGGATTTTAATAGCGCAACTATATCATTTTCCACACAAGGAGAAACTTAGGACACGAGAAATATACAAGACTGAAGCTTAGGGTTTGGGATAGTACAATGTATGGACAACAATATACAAGATTATGTGTACAAAAGGTCAGTATACAAGATAGGAGGATCATTTCAGACTAGTCCGTATGATATGCGAACACCCAGGGAATATGGGAAATGCAGAGGTTAGTGGAGATGTGGTGCTAGTGATGGAAGGAAATGAGATTTTGATAGATAATGGAACGGTCCATTATGTGTGATGCCTGTTTCTAGGTTTTCATCATGCATACATGTCCAAGGCGCCTGATTGCCAAGTTTTCACCATTGGACGAAATTTTTCTCTTTATTTTTCTTTTTGATTTCTTTGGATCTTTTTGATGTTTTTGATATTGCCCAACTGCCTATTTACCAGGTTTTCACTGGGACAACCATTTTTTCAGCTTCATTTTTCTTCTTTTTAGAGATTTTTTCAGGACTATTTTACATTGTTTTTGTGCTTTCTTTAGGAATTTTATACTTTTTATGGGTTTTCTCAGATAACTGGAATGAACAACCAACCATTAGGCATAGAAGTGCCTTAGATGAATGATGTTGGTAGGATCATTCAATGGTTCTCCTTCAGGAGTGGAGAGTTGATATGCCCCAGAACCAAAGCATGCAGTGACAACATATGGGCCTTGCCACGTGACTTCAAACTTGCCTTTCTTTTCCCGATTAGTACCCACTTTCTGATTTTCCTTCAGCACAAGATCTCCCACCTGGAACTAGTGTGGGTGGACCTTCTTGTTATAGTTCTGCTTGAGTCTATTCTGGTAAACAATTAAGTGATCATAAGCTTGCTGGCAATTTTCATCTTGTAAATCAAGTTGTGTGAGTCGTGCCACTCGGTAATCTTCATCATCAATCAGGCCTCTTAGTTATACTCGGAGGGAGGGTAGTTTGACCTTAATTGGTAAGACTACTCCAACACCATAGACTAGGGAGTATGGAGTAGTGCCAGTAGGAGTGCGGTAGGAGGTGTGATATGCCCATAGGGTAGGGTTGATCTAAAGATGGCAGTCATGACCAGTATCATTGACAACTTTCTTGAGGATTTTGAGGATGGTTTTATTAGTTGTCTCAGCTTGGTCGTTACCTTGTGGGAAATATGGACTGGAGAAATGGTGATGGATATGGAAGTGATCACAGAGATCACTAACATGTTGATTTTCAAATGGTGTTTTTTGATCTGTGAAGATGGTGGAGGGTATACCGAAGTGGCCAATGATGTGATAGAGGATGAATTTGGATATCTATACGCAAGTAGTGAGTGTGAGAAGAATTGCTTCAACCCACTTTGTAAAGTACTTTGTAGCCATGATTATGTACTTGTGGCCTTCAGACAAGAGGGGAGTAGTCTTACCCGTGAGGTCAAAACCCGAACAAGAGAAGGGCCAAGGAGGTGCAATAGGTTTGAAGTCCTGAGCAGGAGCATGGATCAAATTAGCATGTTGTTGGCAAGGTAAACACTTCTTGACGAACTCACAAGCATCATGTTCCATTGTAGGCTAATATTATCCTGTACGTAGAAGTTGCTTGGCTAGGACCATGCCACTCATGTGGGCACCACAGATTCTAGCATGTACCTCTTGTAAAGCCTGGGCAGCTTCATTTTCATCTAGACATCGAGAGAGCAAGTTGTGATAGCCTCGATGATGAAGGGTATTGGCTACGAGGGTGTAATGGGATGCTCTGTGAATAAATTTTTGGCATTCGGTTGCTGTGAGGTGAGGAGATATGATACTATTTTTTAGGTAAGCTTGGATATCATGGTACCATGGGGACCGAGGACCAACCAAGACACATACGCAATTTGATTCATCATTCTCATAAGCCGGAGCACGAAGTTTCTCAACTAAGAATTCATATTTTGTAGACTCATGGGGAATCTCTAGGAGGGAACCAATTGTGGCAATTGCATCAGTAGCCTTGTTCTCCAAGCATGGTCCCTATGTTATCTATAAGTGGAGGAAGTGTTCTTTTAGTTTATCAACCATCAACTTATATGGCGTCAATTTGTCATCTTTAGTTTGATATTCATCTAAGACTTGTTTGATGATGAGTTGAGAGTCACCAAAGACATGTATATCTGTGATGTTCCATTCTATGGCCATGCAAAGTCCTGCGATTAGTGCCTCATATTCTGCAATGTTGTTTGTGCAGGGAAATCCCAATTTGAATGACATAGGGATGTAGTCACCTTGAGGTGTGACAAAAAGTATTCCTGCCCCTACACCATGAGCTGTGTAGGGCCCATCAAAGTAGATTTTCCAAGTTGTTTGTTCTTCTATCATGTATAAATGCTCATCTAGAAATTCTATGACCAAAGGATAAGCATCTACCAATGTCACTTATGTTAGCTGATCAGCGATGACTTGCCCTTTAATGGCTTTTCTATCTACATATTGAATATCAAACTCGCTTAGCAACATAACCCATTTTTCCATTCAACCTATGAGTGTAGCCCTGGAGAGTAGGTACTTGAGAGGATCTACCTTGGAAATGAGCTTGGTTGTATCACTAAGCATATAGTGGCAAAGTCTTTTAGTGGCAAAGACCACTGCCAAACATGCTTTTTCCATAGGAGAATAATTGATCTCATAACCCACTAAGGTTTGACTGATATAATAAATATCTCTTTCTTTGCCTTCATCATCCAATTGAGAAAGGAGTGCCCCTAGTGCTGTGGTAGTAGCAGAAATATATAGGATGAGTGGTCAACTAGGTACATGTGGTACCAAGATGGGTGGGTTAGCCAAGTATTCTTTGATTTTGTCAAAACTCTTCTGACACTGAGAATCTCACTTGAATGTGTTGTCTTTTCACAGGAGATGACTAAATGGTTGGCACTTGTCTGCTAGTTGAGAGACGAATGGTGCATAGATTGTAACTTTCCTTGGAGGCTCCATAGTTGTTAGAGTGTTTTTGGTGCAGGCATCTCTATGATAGCTTGTACTTTCTTTGGATCAATTTCTATGCCTCATTTGGATACAATGAACCCAAGGAGTTTTCCTGATGTGACCCCAAAGACACATTTCTTAGGGTTGAGCATTAATCAGTAGTGTCCAATTCTATAAAAGATGCATTCCAGAACATCTAGGTGATCTTCCCTCTTAACTAATTTTGCTAAGATATGGTCCACATAGTCTTCAAGAATCTTGTGGATCATGTCATGGAAAATGACAGTCATGGCTCATTGATAGGTTTCCCCAGCGTTATTTAAGCCAAAAGGCATCATATTATAGTAGAAGATGCCCCAAGGGGTTGTGAATTTTGTCTTATGTTGATCTTCTTCTGCAATGTGGATCTGATTATATCCAAAAAATCCATCCATGAGTGACAACATCTCATGTCCAACTGTGAGATCCACAATCATATCTATGTTTGGCAAGGGGAAATCATCCTTTGGAAATTCCTTATTGAGATCTCTAAAATTAGTACATATCCAGATTGATTTATCTGGCTTAGAGATGAGCACCATGTTAGAAATCTACTCAGAATAGTCAATGGGGCAGATGATCTTGGCTTGGATTAACTTTTCTAGCTTCACTTTGACAAGTAGTGCCACTTTAGGGTGCATCTTTCTGAGCTTTTGCTTGACAGGTTTAATGTTTGGGTCCACTGCTAGATGGTGAACCACCAAGTTAGGGTCTAATCCTTTCATGTGGGAGTAAGACGATGAAAAATTATTGATGGATTCCTTTAATAAAGTGACCAGATCACTTTCTTCTTCTTCAGTCAGAGATGCGGCTATGTATGTGATGGATGGATTTTCTTTGGTACCTAGGTTGACAAGTTTTTCTTCTTCAATGAGAATCAATGACTGTTCAGGCCTATAATCATAGATCAGAGGAAGAGGAGAGTCTTCATCCTCTGGTGCCTCAGAGAGGTTTTCACCAAGGGATAAGCCCTTTGTTTTTACTATTTAATGATCAGATAGCACCCCAGAGGGGTTTTCTCTAGGGGATCAATTTTTCTCTTTTGTATTTTTGTTTTCTTTTTCATTTTTGTGGCTAAAGTGGACTCTTTCCCAAAGTATGCCTTTGGGTCCAGTTTGTAGACATAGGCTAAGTCTTTCCCCCAGTCACTGCTTTTCTCAATTGCTCCCATAAAGCCTAAGAGCGCGTCCTCACTTTGGAACTCATCAACATGCATGACACTTTTTTGGTCCTAGTCTATGAGTTCAGGATGGCAAAGGGGAAGGTCAATGAAGAGGATGGAAAGTTGTTGTAGGACAGAATTTCCCAGGAAGGTTTCATTGTCAAAAACATCGTCATAAGCTCTCACAATTTTCTCTTTCGGGATATCTTCGATGTCAGCGATTTTGCCCAGGGATGGACAAGAGGCAAAGATGTTTTCATTGGTGCCCCCATTTGTGTCAGAGCCCATGCCAAGGCCTAGGTGATTTTCTAGTCGGGTAGGTATAATAGGATCTTTCATACCTTGCTCATCATAACCAAGGCCACCTCCTTGGTAGTTCCATTTTTCTATCAATAGTTTGTGAGTTGCGGGGTACTTATCTTTGAAGTAATTGAGGCGACTTGTGTCCTTGGGTGGTGGATCTTTATATATCCATTGGTTGATTCTTGGTGTCATTTCCTAGCTAGTCAAAGTATCTTTTGATATAAAAGTGGTAGGACCAAATTGTAGTGCCTTGGTTGTCTCTGATTCTATCTTCCTTAGATTAGGTTGGCGGCATTGAGTGTGTGGATCAATTGGTAGTGCTCCAACTATGAAGGTATCAGATAAAGTGTACTCACCACAACCTTTGTTGTTGATCTTGACCATGGATAAGGTGGAGGAGAGAATTGTTTCTGGGTCTGAATGGGTTTGAGATGAACTGGCGACAGAAGTACCAATATCGATCCTAGGACAGTGATTGGAATGTGGAAAGGATGTTTCCAACACATTGTAGTATGTGAAGGGCTTGGGATCTGTGCAGATGGTGATCTCAGTACCATTATATGGGAATTTGATGCACTGATGGTAGGTGGATGGGATATCTTGCATAGAATGAATCCATGGGCATCCAATGAGAATGTTGAAGGGAAGGTCAAGATAAAAAATGTGACATAATGTATCCTAGATAACTAGGCCCACTTGAATGGGAAATGATATGGTGCCTTCAGAAGTACACTCCAAAATGTCATATGCCTTTATTGTGATGAAATCATTTGTTATATCAGCTTCTGTGCAACCCAACTATTTTATGAATTTTAGAGTGCACAGATTTAGGGCCGATCCATTATCTATCATGACCCATTTGATGGAAAAATCTTTAACCATGACAGTGATACGAAGTGGGAGATTATGATTGGTTTCATCTAAGGGCATGCCTATTGGTTTAAAGGAGACCCCACAAGATACAAATAGGTGTCTGACAAGGTTTTGGAATTCAGTGAGCTTGATGTCACTTGGAACATGGGATTCTTGCAAGGCTTTATTGAGGATCTCTTGATAAGTGGGTGATGTACGGAGAAGATCCAGGATGGAAATTTGGGCTGGATTATTCCCTGGGTGCTCCAAAATATTGTATTGGGTCCCAGTAGATGGGGTAGGACTGGCACCTACAACTTTTATCCTACCTCTACGAGTTGTGATTGTGCATTGGTTATCGACACCCTTGACATGGATGATAATAAGGCCAAATTATTGCCTTTATTTTGTATAATTTTAAATACTTTGTTCTAGTTTTTGACAAAACATTTGAGAGCCTAGCCAGTCAAAACTTGTGATAAAGTCCAGATAGAACTGATAAACCATGGGTAGATGTTTGTGACATATTTTGCTAATATTATACATATAGTGCAGTATTTCATAAAACCAACATAATATATGTTCTAATATCTGGATATTTAATTTGATTAATCTTTTTGCATGAATATTTCCACATCATAACTAACTTGATAGGAGAGAAAGTGACCGGAGAGTGGTCGACAGCATTCAAGGAAGATTGTTGAGGACCAACTACAGGGGAGTGATCATTACAGCACCAGGAAACATGGCTACTGCAATGGAGCCATTATTCCAGGATGTGGGGATGTAGTGTGCCTATATTCCCTCTACACTTTATTATGTTGAACTGGTCACCTGAGCTTTATTACCCACACCGTGGGCTATTGCATTTCCATCTTCTTCTCTGGCATGTTTTTAGCAAAGATAGTTTCTTTTCTATTTTGTAATAAGTGTTCGATCCTCTATATATAGAGATTGGACCGATAGTTTGAGGTTAGATAGGAAAGTTAGAGAAAGAAGTTTTTGGAAGAAAACTGTTGTATCTTACAGCAATCTATTTCAAGTTCCATGTATTGTTTCTATGTAATGAGTTTTTGAAATACAATGAAGTAATTCTTGGTTTACGTTCT
>MU224119.1:1572635-1592809 GCA_018584345.1 Thuja plicata
CCATCTTCTTCTCCAGCATGTTTTCAGCAAAGATAGTTTCTTTTCTATTTTGTAATAAGTGTTCGATCCTCTATATATAGGGATTGGACCGATAGTTTGAGGTTAGATAGGAAAGTTAGAGAAAGAATTTTTTGGAAGAAAATTATTGTATCTTACAGCAATCTATTTCAAGTTCCATGTCTTGTTTCTATGTAATGAGTTTTTGAAATACAATGAAGTAATTCTTGGTTTACGTTATGTGTTAATAAATTAGTAGAAACCGACCAAGGGGGCCCACTTGGGAGGTGGAATAGGTTAGAATAGAATAGATTTCATTTCCAGCATTTCTAGCATTTCCAATATTTCAGATAGAAGTTACAATTTCTTCCTGTAGCATCGTACCTTGTGAGTGTTCCTGCAGCATCTGCAAGAATAGTTATAATGGATGTTCTAGGCTGAAGTATAGGTTTAAGTAGAAGTTTGCAATTTCTAGCATTCATTTCAGTAAGGAGATAAATGTATTATTTTCTTGCAGCACTAGTGTAGGCTTCTTTTATGCATTTTTACCTTCCTGCAGCATAAGCAGAATGACTCCTTAACGAACCTAGTGCACATATCGTGCCAACCATTTCAAGTATACGTCCCTGGGTTGAAAATTTAAATGCACCTCATAACGGGAGAAGTAGTCGTTAGATTGAATAAACAATTCCTAAGAAAGGCCTTGAGCATGGTTATTCCACACCTATTGTGAGGCGGTTTAGATGACATTGACGGAGGACTAGACTTGGGATATGCAGCTGATGAGATTATCGTAGTTGATATAGGCATTGGTATAATCTTTTTTGTCAACATTTTCTACTTGTTTACCCTTTCCCTAATCAAAGGACTGGGTAGGATTTCCTAGGCCTGTACCTAAAGTGTATTTAGGGAATGCATTTTGATAAATTTTAAGGCCTGTGTTTCACGATGATTGGGAAGGAGAGTCCACTTCGATCTACTTGTGGTCAATGAGATCCTAAATATAGTGTTTCAGCTTCATGCATTTGAGGGTGGTGTGTCCCTTAACACGGTGGTATTCATAGTACTCGTTGTCTTATACCAAGATGGCTTAGGAGTTGAGTCATCAAATGGCCATATTTTAGGATACACAACTTGGTTAGCTTGGACCAGCTTGTAGAAGATGAAATCTATAGGTTCACCCAAAGGGGTAAACATGTATTGTGGCACATTCGAAGCGTGAGGTCTTTATTTTCCATTTGAGACTGATATAGCATTTTTATGATTCATAGGACCTTGATAGTTATGTTGATATGACATCCTCGGAGGGGGATAGATAGTCGCGCCTTGAGGGTGCATATTTTTCTGGTAAGTCAGCTGGGAATACACAGGATTGGGTTGTTGATACATGGGAAGAGGTTGAGGGTACATTGGTGGTGCTTGCTGATAAGTCTGGGTAGGTGCATTAGGACTGGCTACTACAACATGAACATGTTTGGTGTTAGTGGCTCCATCTGTTACCGCATTTTTGTTCTTGTTCCAGTATCATGATCAATCATTGCTATGTTTTTCAGGCTGGGATTCTTTGTAGTGCTTGATGGCACCTTCTTCTACAAGACCTCCTTCAAGATCCATACCTTTGATTCTGATGTCGTGATAAGTTTGTATACAGTTCATGCGCATGTGATAGGAAAGATTAAGATGAAGGTTATTAATGAAGATTTTGATAAGATGTTGCTCTGGGGGTTGGTAAGACAACCTTGTAGTAAGCCCTTGCCAGCGTTGAAGATAATTGACCAGGCTCTCTCCTCCCTTTCATTTGGAATTACATAGGTCAAGGAGTGAGAGTTCATTTTTGACATTATGTGTGTATTGGGCGACAAACTTTTCAAATAATTCTATGAAAGTAGAGACTATGCCATAAGGAATTTTATAGAACCATCCAAGAGTGGTTCCTCCTAAGCTTTTGGGAAACAGTCTCATGAGGAAGTTATCGCTATAGGCCACTTCTTGGTAGGCCATGTAGAATTCTTTCACATGACTCACAGGATCTCCCTTCCCTTGATATTTATCAAATTTAGGTATCTCAAAATGCTTTGGGAAGGGTATGGCAGTGATAGATCGATCAAATGGATAAGGACATACCTCTTCAAACTTGAATTTTTTAGCCTTTGTCCCAACTTTTAGCTCCTTGAGAGCATTCTTCATTTCTTCCCATTCATGATTAATTTGCAGGGGAGGATTGTTAATCGTGATTGCATGGTTTCCTTGAAACTGATATGGATTGAATGGTGAATATGGAGGATTGTGTGGGGGATATTGTGGTGTTTGATATGATGGTTGATGGTCAATGTATATGGGTTGTTGTGGTGGAAGCTTTGGTTGAGGGGAATATTGTTGTGGAGGAGGTGTCGATGCTTGATAAGATTGTTGCAACTACTGAAAATATGCTTGTATTTTTTGTGGCATTGGATAGGCGGGATGAGCTTGTTGCGCACCTGTATAGGATGGAGGATAGGTGTTTTGCAGTGGAATTCCCCTAGTGGGAACATTGAATTTCTGTGGAGGTGGAATTGTTTGTGATGCAGCGGAAGATGGCATGGCTATGTAATTGGCAGAATGGGTTTGTTGTTGTTGCATGGGTTGGATGAAAGGATTAGCAAATTGTTACAGTTGTTGTGTCATGAGGGGATTTTTCCCCTGCATTTGTGGTTTTGGTTATTGTGTAGTTTGGATGGTGGTCTATGCAGTTGCGAAGGGGTTGATTTGTTATTGTTGTACTTGGGATGTGAATGGGTTGGTGACTTGCTGCTGCAATTGTTGTTGCTGGGAAGGTTGCTAAATGGATTGTTGCTACTGAAAAGGTTTTTGTTGTGGTTGGATAGGTTGTTGTTGTTGTTGGATAGGTTGTTGTTGTTGTTATTGCTATTGGATAGGATGTTTTTGCTATTGTTGGATAGGTTGTTGTTGTTGTTGGATAGGTTATTGTTGTTGTTGTTGGACAGGTGGGATGGGAATTTGGGGTATGACAAAGGGGTTCTTGGATGGTTTTAGTATGGGGGATTTGGTTTGAAAAGCATTTGAGGTAGAACTTCTAGAATTCATTGTGATTGTGTTGTTGGTGGAGCAGGAAAAGTGGACCCTTGTGTAAATAAGGGTTGGTTATATGCGTTGGTAGGTGGCATGCCTATGGTAGAGAAAGGAAGAATAGGCATGGAGACTTGGGTGCTTTGATGCTATGAAATGGTTGTTGCACTTTGAATGGGCTGAGTAGGAATGAGTGGAATGGTGGTTTTTTGTGTGATGACTGGTGGTGGTGGAAATTTTTCAATGAATGTTGAGATTTCTTGCAAAAGAGGAGCGATTGTGGCTTGCGGAGGTGCCTGCATAGTGATAGGGGGTATTGTTTGTGCTGCTAACATGGTGTCAGGAGGTGGGACTTTCGAGGTAGATGAGGGTGTTTTGTGCATGATGGAGGGTGGAATGGAAAGATGAACTACTTGCACGATAAGAGTTCCCACTTTTAGGGCTCGTTAAAGTGGATCAAAAACTTTGTTTCTAGTGGGATAAGGACATTCCCCTGGAAGTGTCATAGGTCATGTGACAAGTGTGGGTATAATCCAAGGTTGGAGTTGAAGTCCTTGTTGTTGAATGTCCAAGAGTACCTAATTTCTATTGTGTCCACTCATGGAATTTACCATGTGGACATGCACTGGATAGTTGATAAATGTTTCCATGGTACTCAGAGTGGGAGTTTCATTAGTGTCTACCTAGATATGTTCAATTTGATTGTTGGGCTGAGGCACATAAGTAACCATGGCATTGGTGTTGTCAGTCATAGGATTAGATGAGCTAGTGGCAAGATTAGGATCCATGTTCTTCCTCTTCTTAGTGGCTCGTGGGATAGGTGGCATGAAATGACTATCCTAAAAGGAATATGAGATGCAAGATGTGATGCAAAAGATGTGCCTAGGAAGCTAAGGGTGATGATACTAGGATTAGGATGTGTTTAGGATGATGGATACGCTTCTACAGATTAAGGATGACTTGATGTATGTAAGTATCAAGGGTTGCTTTCTCTAATGTAGGATCAAGTGGATATGATTGTCTGCCTAAGACAGACTTGTGGTCTTTGGCGAATGAGATTCTTTTTTAATGTGAACCAACCTTTTGATCAAGGTGATGAGGTTACAAAAGACAAAGGGGATTATCCTAAACAATGCTTAGTTTAAGGACATTCAAGGATGGGGTTTGACTAAGATGTATGTTTTTAGCAACTCAAAAGGGGATGCACTACCAAGTGAGGAATGTGCTCAAGGACACTTTGGATGATGATTAGGATGATGCTAGGCTGATTAGGATTGATTGGATTAATACAGGATCATGCTAGGATGGGTGTGTGATGTGTTCTTAAAGATGAAAACCTAAGGGAGGTCCTAAAATGCAAGATAAGTGAGCTTAAGAAGAGGAGGAACTTTCATTTGTTGTGGTAAACTGACTAGTCATATTGCTCAAATCCAACAAAAGCAGAGTTTAGATGATATTTGCCCATGAAATGAGAAACCTTGTTGTTGTAGATCACTTTGTCAAATTCTTCCCATTTATGAATCTCTTGTTTGACATAATCAATGATGTGTTGGTACTTGGTAGCCTCTCGGGTTGTATTTTTCTGTTCTCTTTGAATGGGTGGTAATGGAGTTTTTACCTTCTTATGTTTCTTGGAATCAGTCATGTCCTATAAATAGATCTGATCTTCGATGAATAGTTGGAGGTTTTAGGATATATCTCATAAGAGACTAAATTCTAAAAATTAGAGCCCAAGGTAGTCTTCACAAAGGGACGTTGTCTTGATAATTTGGGGAAAGTTTGGTCTTGTTCTGATTTTCAATAGATTTGTTCCATGAAAAGAACCACTTTTAGCATAGTCAAACCGGAAAATAAAAGGCATGTGTCTAAAAAAAATATGACAAGGGACAAAGAAACCTTGAAGGATACAAGCATGTCAAAAATTTGAATGTTGGGTATTCTGTCTGTGTTTTGGATTTGTAAATGTTTTTCAAGCACTTCAAGCACAAAATCTACCTAAGGAATTGGCATAGCATGAAAATAATTGCTTGTAAGCTTAGACACACACACAAGAGCTAATTAGAATATGACTGTCACCAAGCACATAATGGCTCCAGTCATGACATTGTATTATCTGGTTCCAAATGCTCAGGGTGGCACGAATGTACGAGTGATCTTGGGGAAGTTACTATCTTCCTTGCATAAGCATTATCACCTTTCGGGGGTGTTCCAGGTAGCTTCTAAGCCTAGAGTATTTAGTAAGGTTCTTCATTTAATTGTATCCTCTATGTCTGTGCAAGCACGATTCAAGTGTATAGCCCCATAGAGCGTCTTGATAAAAGTGGTCACATAAATGTGATTGAGACCGCGAGTCCACACTTAAGTTAGATGAGAGCCGAGTATAAGCTCAAATGCCAATTGACTCCTGAGGCTTTAACCCCAAGGAGTAAATTTGATTAATGTGAGTTAGAGTGGTGTGGCTTACACCTCATTCTCACGTGGATCATTCTTGAGAGATTTTTTCCTCAACCGAAAAGCCCATCTAAAGGATTCAAAGTAAATTGGATTGGCGATAAAAAGGAGTCTGGATTTCTGATTCTCCCACAAGGGGAAAAGAGCATAGTCTCCTATCCTGTATCATTTTCTCCACAAACACACAAGATAAGCTTTGTTCTTTTCTAAAAGATTCAATTGTTTAACACTAAGTAAGTGTGTCTAGGCTTTTGATCTTCCCAAAAGGGAAGAGAGCATAATCCCCTAACACTCACTTAGGATTAGACAAGAAAATCTAACTAATTAGTCTATGTGCCTAAAAAAATATTAACACAAACACGATCATTTGGTTGATTTTGATGTGAGGCAACCTGCAAGACAAATGTGAGTAGTTTTAAACTTATGTCTTTGACAAGTAGTGTTGCAAGACAACTGATTAGTAGTTTTAAATTCAGCCTTTGACAAGCGTTAAGAACACAAAAACCACGTAACAATTGTTAGTACATGATAAAACCAATTTTGATAGAGCACAGACGCCAATTCAAGTCACAGACATTGATTCTTGTTTTAGCCTAAGAATGACAAAATGTAGAAAATAGGCTAAAAACACAGAAAGCCAGAAAGTGGCTATACTAGTCAGAGACGTTGATTTGCAGAACGCAGATTCCAGTTATGCGTAGACATCGATTTATGAATCGGAGATGTTGGTTCATGAACCAGCATTTACGCAGACACCATTGTACCTGTATGTACAAAAAGATAGCAAAAGACAGCAGATAAAGTTAGCTTTTCCTTCTTTTTAGTTTTTAATCTGATCAAATTTAACCATTTAAGATCTTCCAAACAACTAAAAGCTAATTTTCTTAAGTATATTATCAAGATTTGTTCCCTTAGTAAAATTTTGGCACTATAACTGCTTGTTAGATTGACCTCTGCTAAAAAATAGGGAGCTAAAATATTAAAAAGCAGTGGGAAAACCAAAAATCTTGATAAAGAAACAATGGATGTTTTAGAAAATCTCAAAATTAATAACACCAGGCGGAGATGCCAGTTCAGAGTGGAGGTGCCAATTCAGAGCGCAGACGTTGAATGGTGGTTCATAGAGAACCGGCGTTTGTGCATACACCTCTGTGTAAAATGCAGACACTGATCTGCGTGTTGGGCTAAATTTGAAGGAAATAAAGATAAGAAGTTAGAAATTTTAGGGACGTGGGTCACACTGGGCATGCCAAAATGTGTATGGTGAATTATTCAATCTATTGGGAGTAAGCTCAAACATAAAACATTAGTGGGTTAGCACATAAAATCGATTCAAAAGCATATGAAAGAGCAAGCAAGCAACAAAGAAATCAACAACATCAGATTGAACTAGAAAAAGTGAGCACCCTAATTAACTTGTTTGATTTGTTCTTTTTATAGAATGTGGGTGTACTCTCTCAAACACACAAAATGAAATGATCCCCAATGCAAATGCAAGATTGAAACAAATGAAGCAATTCAAGAGCTAGTATGAGGAACTAGTCTCAAATTCTTCAAATTATAATCTAAACTAACTATGAAGATGATATGCATGAACAAGATTAAAGCTAAGATTCACCAAATTGAAGCCTAACATGTGATATCTATGTGAATTAAGCTTAAAGACATGAGCATGAAAACTAGCAATGAAATTCTAAAGTAATTCTAACATAATAACAATGCAAATTAAGAGAAGCCAAATGAAGAGGAGAAGGCCTCTATTTATAGAGTTTTTGGAGAGAGGAAGAGGCTTGGATGAAGTGGCACCTATGTGGCATCCACATAAGAGCCACATAAGGGACACATAGGTTTAAAAATATGGCCAATTTTGAGTCAAAATTGGCATTTAATATTGAGTAGCTCAATATTCCCGAGTGGGAGACAAACTTGTAAGAAGAAATTGAAGAGGAATGGGTGACCTTTTTGTTGAGAATTTCCCCATGTGGGTGAGCATTACATTATCCTTAAAAAGGTTAGGAATCACCTATTAAGCATGATTAAAGGACAGTTAGGTGGGTAAGTATACTTAGGAAATGAGGTGATGGGAGTAGGGTAGGAATAGGGTAGGCTATCTAGGTTGGATTAATAGGTTCCTAGCTAGGGTTTAGATTATAATTCAAATTAGATTTGAATAAATCATGGTTTAGAAGAATTAGGAATATGGGGGATTTCATAAATGTAAATTTATTAAAAAGGATATTTTGTGAGACAAATGTATTTAAATCAAATACATTAGAATAGTATTTAAGCTATTGATAAATACTAGCAAATGAAACTATTTAATTGATTAAATTAAATAGTTGGAGGAATAAGATGGAAAATAATATTAATATTAATATTTTTGGACGTCTACACATAGTAACAGAATTGGTTTATTTATACTTGACTAAGAAAATTGTGTTTCTACCAATATAGAAGAATTCCCTCTAGCTGAATAGTGTTCCCCTAGGTCAAATGGCATTCCCTCTAGTCAAATGTTATTCCTGCCGACTATCAAATTTGAAAGAGGACAAAATAAAGATTTATTTTAACCATGTTTTTTCTTATGGCTTAAAAAAATGTTTTCTTGCTAGGTCAAACAGTGTTTCCGCCAAACTATGGAAGAATAAGAGAAGACAAAGAGAAGGGTAAACACAGAGAGGAAAAATCCACAGAGGGTCAGTCAGCAAGTTTACGTTCCCATCAATCCAACAAGAGTTCTTGTTGTTCTACCCACATTCATGTTGATTCTTGTTCCTTGACACTATTCAAAATCTGAGACCACCAGTGTGTGTATATCTCTTCACTCTCGTTTATTCTAACCTCCAAAACAAAACAAAAAATTGCAAGAAAAACACAATCAAACAATAAAAAACATTAGTAGATATGTTAGTTTGCAAGAAAAATAATGAGAAAGACAATGGCCCGTTGAAGTGGGTCCCACTGGGAATTAAAAATGTGTGCAAGAAATAGTGCATCTTTAAATAGGAATGCAATAATAAATTAAAACATTCGACAAAAACTAAATTAACAACATATATGAATGTAAAAAAGAGAGAAAAATACCAATAACAAGAATGTGTAAACCTCAATGAAAACCCAATGAGATCTTCCTTGATATGTGAATGTGTCCAAAAGGATTGGATGTGTGCTCAAGTGCTCAATATCCAATGGTTGTAGGAGGATTTTGGCATTATAATGGTATGATTTTCTATTTTGAACTTAAATGTGGCATTATAACTTTAAATGATGTAGATTATTTGGGAAGGGGTGAGAGCTCAATTTCTAGGCCAAGGGATGGTGGAATAAAGGGTCAATAGTGAAATCTTGTGAAGGGTTGATATTGTTGGAATTTTTTCTATTTGAGGTGTTGAATTTCATGTTTTTTCATTGATGTCAACATATGTTTTAGTTGGATGCATTAGAAGTTTTAGAAAGACTTGTTATCATAGGTACATGTGAGATTAACAGATATGTACAGATAGTGTATGATGTGTGAGAATATGAGAGAATGGCTCTGTGTTGAGGGATGAGTGTATACCTTATGTTTGAGGTTGTTGGATCTTATGTTGATATTTGCATACATTATAGTTGTTTGGTGAAGACTAATTATAGTGCAGTGACAGATGATTATGATAGAGATGCTCTCTAAGTTTTTGGGATAACTTGGATGCGAGCATAAGTTATGATATACTAGCTTAATACATGATAGAAGATACATGGGAGAAAATTCTTTGGCATTATTGGGTTGCTATATTCTTGATGATGTCATCTAAGGTGTGTGGACCAACAAAGACTTATTTGGGGTTGACCATAGAGATGTAATGTACTTAATGATTGGTGATCATGAATTATAGATCTGGGTGTGTAGCTAATGATTTGTATTTGTTAAATACTTGGGTAAGGTATCATGTGTATCTTAGAAACGGTTTACATAATTGTTTGTGCATTGGGGAAGTCTTAACAGGCCAACCTAATTGCTTATTGTAACTTGTATAAAGGAAAGAAGTGTCTTGATATGTAAAAATATGGATTTGATGTATTGGTTGCTGTGAGCGTGTGGATGAAAGTTCTGTTAGATTTAGAGAAGTGGTTATGTTTTTATTACACTTCATTAGAACTTTATATGCAAAGCAAGTTGTTATCATTCAGTTCACTATTACAAGTATAATCTTATACTTCTTTTTGGACAGTGAGCCCAAAAGGTGGGTTTAACCTTCAGAAGGTGGAATTAACCTTCACTTTGGGTGGTGTGCTTTGGTAGTGAGTTCATCAGTTAATTCAACTCCTAATAGGGTTGAAAATACTCCTAACAAGGTCTTCCCTTTAATAGGGACTTTTACTAGATGTAATTAATCATCTCCTAATAGGGCTAGATCTTCTAACAGGGATACAATATTTCTAGTAAATTATTTGTGGCTGCAAATTTGCACGGGGTTTTTTCCCTTAACATATTTTCCTCAATAACAAAATACTTGTGTTATAATATTTTTCTTGAAGTGTTCGTATTTCCATTAAGTAATTGGATTAAATATGAAAGTGTAATTATTTGACATACAACTGATTCACCCCCCCTCCCCCTCTCAATTTTATTATTCCTAACAATCGGTATCAGATTTTGTGGTCCTCTGAGATAAATCTTAACCAGTTGAGGTGATTCTAAGATGGCTTACTATAGGAAGGAGAGTCCAAAATTCAATGCTGAAAATTTTGACAGTTGGAAGAAGAAGATGAGAACTCATTTGATCTTCTTGGGAATTAACTACTAGATTATTATAAAGAAGGCTGAACCAGTCAAGACAAAATATGAATTAGGAAATGCTACTGAGGGTGAAAATATTTTTTCCTATAATTTTTTTTCAAGAGAAGCACTGATAAGTGCGCTCTCTGAGGAAGAATTTATAGAGGTTAAAGATCTTGATTCAGTTCACAAGATCTGGACAAGGTTAGAAGCTCTATATGAAGCATATCATTACACTAAGAAATAAAAAATACATAATTGGAAGGATAATAGAGAATCTATGGATACGAGATGATGAGAATGTCAAAGAATATGTTCAAAGGGTTATAGAGGTTGTTACTAGAATTAGAAACTCAGGAGGCACATATGATGAAGGTGAAGTGATCACAAAGATTCATAGATCTTTGACACCTTCCTACAAGACTAAAGTGCAAGTGATAGAGGAGATCATACCATTGACAAAAAAATTTAATAGAGAAGTCATGATTTCTAAGCTTAACACCTTTAAGACCGTAGAGTACATGATGCTTTATCTAAAGTAGAGTCTGCATTCAAGGCTGTTGTTCTTAATGAAAAAAAGACCTTACCATTCCTTGCAAGCTCTAGTAGAAGCATTATACATGAAGAGCTTGGCGAATATGTTGATGATTAGGAAGAGATTGAACAAGAAG
This sequence comes from Thuja plicata, assembly GCA_018584345.1. Lineage (NCBI taxonomy): Eukaryota > Viridiplantae > Streptophyta > Pinopsida > Cupressales > Cupressaceae > Thuja > Thuja plicata. The sequence goes on from MU224119.1 coordinate 1,583,580, forward strand.
AAAGGAAAGTGGACAAACTTGTGTCTCTAATAGAAAAAAGGGAAAGGAAAGGTAAGGGTAAGTTTGAAGGAAAATTGCCCCTGAAATTTTTTTCTTGTAATAAGATTGGTCATTTTGTATCTAGATATCCTAAAAGGGTTCCAAAGCCTAATCCTAAGATTTAAAAGTATAATTACTTTAAGGATGAGGAATGTCACTATTCTAGTGAAGGTGTGTATGATGATGACTCTGTGAAAGTAATTGGATTTATTTATATTAAAGATGATGAACTTATTCATGGGGAAAAATATCTAGTCTTGCATGTTGAGAAGAAATCAGAATGGGTCATTGATAGTGGTTATTCACATCATATGACTAGTGATAAAGATAAATTTGTTCAACTAAATAGATATGATGGTGGTGTAGTCATATTTGGTGATAACACTCCTAAGTTGATCATTAGAGTTGGTTCAATCTCTCTTGATGGTAAAAATAACATTGGTGATGTCTTAGTTGTTAATGGACTTAATAAAAACTTGTTGTATTTGAAAAATTGTAGACAATGGTTATCATTTGCAATTCATTGTGCAAAATGTACTATCAGATGCCAATCTGGAAACTTCGTCACATCAAGTAATGAGTCAAGAGGTAATGTGATTTAACTGAATACTACAAAGGCAAATTGTTTTGTTGTGAAGATAGGTGGCAATTGGTTATGACATAGGAGGTTTTGTCACATAAATTTTCATAATATTTTAAGGGCCAGTAACACTTATGTAGTTAGATATTTTCCAAAACATGAAAAGCTTACTAATACTATGTGCAAAGAGTGTGTGATGGGAAAAGAAACTACAAGCAGCTTTTAGAGAAGTTCCTTTTAAAGAAGAGGGAATTTGGATCTGGTACATACAGATCCTTGTGGTCCTACAAAGACTAGATCTTACTATGGTGAAAGGTATGTTATACTTTTTGTTGATGACCATTTTAGGATGATGTGGGTTGGATTTCTTAAAGAAAATTATGAATCATTTGATAAGTTTAAGATTTTCAAGGCAAAAGTTGAGAATGAATCAGGTCTTAAGATAAAATGCCTAAGGTCAAACAGAGGTGGAGAGTTTACATTAGATCTATTCAATGCTTACTATGAAAAACATGGGATATGTAGGCAAACTTTTGTTCCTAAGACACCTCCATAGAATAGGATAGAATAAAGAAGAAATAGAACTATATCGGATGTGACTAGGACAATTTTGCTTGAAGGTAATGTATCTCATATGCATTGGAGAGAGGCAGTGAGTACTATTGTCTACACTTTGAACAGAATTCATATCAGAGAAGGTATGGATAAGACAACCTATGAACTTTGGTTTAGTTATGATCCTACAATAAAATACTTCATAATATTTGGTAGCAAGAGACATATCAAAAGAGATAATCAAATTGGGAATTTTGATGTTATAAGTGATGAAGTAATTTTCCTTAGCTATTCTACTATAAGTAAGGCTTATAAATGTTTCAATCTGAGATTGAGAAAAATAATTGAAAGTGTTGATGTGCAAATTGATGAGAGATTTTAGAGTGAGATTTTAGAGAATGAGAAGAACACAAAAAGTCAAGAGACAAAACAAAAAATTATGAGAGTCGGACATGCTTGGATGAGCCTATTGAAGCACCAAAGACACCAAGGTATGTTAAGATGAATCATCCTGAGAATCAAATTATTGGCGATGTTAATAAGGGCATGATGACAAGCTCTAAAGTTAGAAATGAGATTTGTTTTATTTCGCAAGTAGAACCTAAGAGTACTTATGAGGCATGTAAGGATTAACATTGGATTAAGGCAATATAGGAAGAATTAGATCAGATAGAGAAAAATGACACTTGGAAATTGATTCCCAGACCTAAGGACAAAAATGTAATTGGAACTAAATGGGTTTTCATAAATAAAATAAGTGAAGATGGCATGGTTGTAATAAATAAGGCTAGACCAGTCTGCATGAGCTATTCACAACAATTTGAAGAAACATTTGCACCTGTTGCAAGGTTAAAGGTAGTAAGATTGTTCCTTTCATTTTTAGAACATAAAGACTTTTAAGTATATCAAATGGATGTGAAGTATACATTTTTTATTGGTGATCTAGAGGAAGAGGTCTACATTGACAAACCTAATGGTTTTTGTTTGACATGTTAGGACTGTTAAAGAAATTAGGGCTTCCATGGCGGAATTTTGAATGTTGTAGAGAATTTCCTATCTATTTTTCACGTGAAAGGGTTGCAGTGGGGTGTTATTATGGTGTTTTATTGCCTTTTGGTTGCCTCTCTAGAGTCAGATCAGTCGGATAGGTCACAGTGCTTTGTTGTCTCATTTTTGATTAAAAATGCCCTAAGAACTTTATCCCACATTTGTTGTGTGTTGAAGAACTCTGATATTTTTTATATCCCAGCACTCAGTACTTAAGTGCCTAAAAGGAATGTGCCTTTTTGGTAGACACTTTAGCGGACAGACGGTGATGTAAGTGGCCAACTAGTGGATAGAAAGGATTTTTTGGTGGGCCCGTGTCAGAGAACACTCAGGTGATGTGGTCGAGGTGGTAATAGGTGGCAGTAGGGTGTGATGGCATGATCCTTGTCATGGTAGGTCTAGTCAGATCACACAATGGCATGAGTGTGACATGTGGTAGGTTTGACAGATGGCATTCCATGTTGGATGGATACGTAGAAAATGACCCAGAAAATGAGGTGGTGTCACATGGCACAATCGGCAGGATGGTTAGGTGGGACCAAAAAGATTGATCAAGTCAGATGGCGATGCGTGGTGGTGAATGGAAAAGGATCATCAAAGATAGATCAATATCCAACAGTGATTCACTACCACATGAAGGAAAGTTGTGAGGAACATAAGCAACACACGGTGGCAAAAATCTTGACGCATCCAAGTTGGCAGTAAAGAGTGTGGGGCCTGCACGGGAAAAGAAAGACAGGTGGTTCTGAGGCCTAGTGGGATGTTTCCACATGGGTTTCAATGGAGTTTGGTCTGGCAAAGATAATTTTTCTTTTTAGTTGATGCCATCATAATATAAATTTCATCGACGGCCCTATTTTAAAGTTACAAAAAGGTCTTGATCTCGGTCATTGATGTGTTTGGCGCCTGAAAGAGTATTCGTTGTAATGATATTTAAAAATTTTAACTGTCTATGCACATTTTATCATTGTGGCATGTTCCCATACTTGCAGGGGAGTGGCTCGAGGTCTTCTTGGCCCATGTCTATCTTAATGGCACAATTTGTGTGTCTAGGGATGTGTATTATAGTTCTGAATATTTTCAATGTAGCATGGTTGTTTATGGATCTCTGGTTTCACTTTCTATTTTGGGATGTTTCTGCCATACCATAAGTGTTTTTCAATTATGAGATTGGATCTTTTCTTGTAACTTGGCAATTAATTTCTTAGGAAAGATCTTTTAGTGATCTTTTGGAGAAAGATCAGCTTACGAGATAGGATTGCATTGATTACTTGGGAGGACAGTTGTTGAGAACCCTCTCCTAGGGTTTCCTCCTTTTTAGGGCTTTCCTTTCTCTGTTTTAAAGGCTCCATAATTTTTTACCCTAAGTGTTGGCTCAGAAGTTTGAGTTCCATGGATATATCAGATTTGTATCAGACTGTAATTCATGATAAGATAGATGCTTCTTGATCTTTTTCAAGTTATTGAATGGTGTAGTTATTCAATCATATTGTTATAGATTTGGACTCATTATACTTAATACAATTGTCTTAGTTTCAAGTCTCTCCTTGGATTTCATTGCATGAGTTTTGGATTTTCTAGTCCAATACATAGAATTATCTGTGTGTATGTTCCACTCCATAGTTCTTATTTAGGATCAGATTAAATATTCTTTGGGTGAAACATAGATTCATTGGATGTATATGCATAAGGATCTTATAAGAAAATGTATGATCTGAGACACTTGTGTTTACGTTTGTGAGTCCTTTCCAATAGGTGTTATTTTTTTTTAGTATTTGGATAGACTTAGTTGCCTAATGGATAAGGCATGATCAAAATATTTTCTATTCTTTGTTAACACATGTTTGATAGAATTTGGCTATATTCTGCAAATTTACATCAAAACCATTACTAAGTTCTTTTATATCCTATGGTTGTTGGTTGTATGTCCTACTTGGTAATAGAGAGTCAATGAATGTCTGGTTAGTATTTAGCATTTTCTTACCATTATCTGTTAATCTAATCCAGAGTGATAAAGAGTTGTAAAGAGTTGTAGGTTATTTGTATTAGGTGTACCCACCTTGGTTTTGCAGAGCTAGAGGTGTAGAAGGTAGTATTGTCCCTATAGCTGGTCCAGTTGCCTTGCAGAGCTTCTATACTTGGAGCTAACCACTCCTCACATCAGTCTCAAGGCATATTGGTAGCTTTACATAGCATAAACATTTTCAAACACTAACAAAATGGTGACTCTACTGGGGAATAGAGTGTAGAATAATGTCCTAACTAACCAGTAAGTTGACCGTTGGAATTATAGATTACCTTGTGTTATCCTTTGTCATGTGAGTGTTTTTTCTACTATTTTCATTCTGGTAAGTGTTGTATTTTCCCAACTTGTTGGGTGGGGACTCTGAGTTTTCTCTACAACAGTGTTGATTAACATATTTCAATTTACACACTTTCCTGACATGAGTCATAGGAACACTAGAGCTTGGGTGAAGAGACATCCTGAAGACAAGATGGGAAATGAGTTTCAAACTACCTCTAAGGCTAGTCATCCAAGGAAAGGAAAGAAAAATAGAACTTTCTTTCAAAGTGAGAGACAAGTGGAGAACACAAGAATAGAAGAACCAATCTAGCGTAGTCAGGAAGGCAATGCATCAGAGTATGAAGAAGCTGTTGATTTGGGATTGGGTGCTTATGAAGATTATCACTCTCCTAGTGAGAAGGAAATTCTAGAGTATGATACTACTCTCCCTGATTCTGATAGTGTGGTAGAAGAGATTGTTGAACTAGAAAGGAGAATCCATGAGAAAATTGCCATCAGACAGAGAAGAGAAAAGGATAAATAAGATAAGATCAGAAATGACAAGTTTTGTTGAGAGAAAGAAATGGAAATTGTAGTGGTTGGAGGCAATGAACCAGGTTGATGAACCTGAACAAGTTGAAGAGTAAAATGTCATCTAGCCAGTTCTTACTACCCAAGAACCAATAAATAAGGGTAACAAAATGGTGATAATTGTTCAAATAGATGAACATGTGAATCCCAAGGTTCCATTAGATTGTATGTCCAAGTTGGATACTAATCTAGAAAGGGCTAGAATGGAAAAATAATTCATAGCTAAAGAACTTGAAAAGGCCGAGTTAGAGGCTGCTGCTTTAGAAATGAAAAAAGAAGATGGATTTTCTCAGGTAGACTTCTACGCCTGCTAGTGCTGAGGCAGCTACAACATCACATGCCAAGGCATATTCTTCTCAAGATGACAACCCTTTTCCAAGGATACCAACTCATGCAGAAAGGTACAAACAATTTTCCATCATTTATGTTCCTGGTTATCCAAATGTAGTTCCAAATGAAATCAGAGATAACCTTCCCAATTTTGTTGGGAATAATGTTATTACTTGTGAGGAACATTTGCAAAGGTTTATTGATATGATATATGACTATGAGATCATAAATGAGGATGTAATAATGAAACTATTTGTGCAATATCTAGTTGAAAATTCTACGGACTGGTTTAGGGGTTTGTCTTTTGGTTCTATAGGATCTATGGATGAGTTAGAGAGTTGTTTTAAGGAACAATATGGTGATAAGACAAATGTAGGTTTTATGCTAAATGATTTCAATAAAATCAAGAAACATCAAAATGAGGATGTTGTTGAATTTAATACAAGATTTCAAAAATCCATCCATAAATTGTTCCAAGTTTTAAGGCTTGATGATAAGGTTGGTCTTGCCACCTATTTAAATGTGTTTGATTCAAAAATGGGTTATCTCCTTAGAGATAAGAATCCTATAACTCTCAAACATGCATATAAAATAGTAATCAATATTGAGACAAATAGGAGAGTGTTAGGAAAGTTGGGTAGAAGAGAAGATTGAAACCCTGCTAGGAAAGAATCAGATAGGCCTTATGCTGCTAAGCCTAAAGATGAAGTAAATATGAAACAAATTCTAAGTGCCATTAAATATTTGAAGCCTATAAATAAAAAGACTGTTAGGGTTCTAAATAATGATAGCAGGCCTATCACTAATAGTTTTAAATGCACCCAAGGATGCAGAATTATCCCTATCCTACCCAATGGAAAGATGGGATGCCTATTTTCAACAAATAAATGACAAGCCTAATGGTAACACTCCTGATCCTTTACAAAGAAATTATGTCAATACATGTGATGATGTCTCATGGTGCACGGCTTTCCAATCCACACATAGCCCTGATTATTGTGAAATTAATTTGAACATATCTGCAAGTAAGGCACAAAAAGAAAGAGAAGAAAAGGATGAACTATATGATGATAGTCGTTGTGCAATGAATTCTACACCTTTGAGCAGTGAAGAAGAATATGATGAGGAAAATGAAGGTGAATACTTATTTTCATCTGATGAAGAAGAAGAAATAATGGATTACATAAGGTGCAATGCTATAAGGGGTAATGAACCTTTTGTAGTAAGAAGACCCTCAGATGAATAAATTGCACAAATTACTGCAGACATTGTTGATGAAGCAAGGAGTAACTACAATTGGAGAAGCAGAGTAGTGGGAAATGATGAAGGCAGACCCTCTGGTATTTTTGTTAAATAGGCAGGAGAAAACACTGAGAAAGCACTAGGAAAAGAAAATCTTGTTGAAGGTATCAAGAGAACAAAGGTCAGGAAAGAAGATAAGCCTGATAATCTAATTGTTGTCCACAAGGTAAAAGTAAAGACACAAGAAATAATTATTCCATCCTTTCATGAGGATAGTAGAAAGATTGAGCCAAGCCTTGCTACTCAAGTTGAAAATGAGAATGTTATTACTTTGAGGCAAGGCATTTCTTATTTGAAATATACTCCTGTTGATATGGGGCATTTGATGTCACAAATCACAGTCAAAGTTCCACTCTTGGAGATAATGAGGATTGAGGAACACAAATAAAAAACCTTAACATGGGTGAGAAGCATCTCTTCCACAAAAATGAAGGAATAGGAAGAGGTTGAGAAAATGGGAAAATCAAATGATAAATCTAATAACATAGTGAAATAATTAGAGTTGATTGTCTCAAAGATCCCTAAACTTTTCTTAAATAAATCATGTGAGAACTTTTCAGAGTTGTAGATCCATTTTTCTTGACTTTGGTCATAAATGGTAAAAGATTAAATAATTGTATGATAGACTTTGCGGCATCAAATACTGTTATGCCAGCATACATCATGAAGTCATTAGGACTGAAAGTTGATTCTCCTCATGGGATATGTCAAGCAATGGACTCTAGAGAAGTACCTATCATAAGTACCATTAAGTCTCTTCCTTATAGACTTGTTGCATGCCCTGAGAAGATGCTAAAAATGAGTGTCTTAGCAGTGGACATCCCTCCTCAGTATGGAATTCTTTTATCAAGGAATTGGAGTGCCTCAATGGGAGGGAGTATTCAATGTGATCTCTCATTTTCTACCATTGATGTACAGGTCAAAGTGTGAAGGTATCTAAAGAAAAAAGACCTCCTCACATGATTAACAAAATTAATGATAATAATATAAACTATTTCTTGGATACTGACGTTAGATCTTTCCAAGTCCAAGATGGGAAGGTTGGGGTAGAAAATCAGCATGTGTTATTTATTGAAGAAAAAGATAATCTGGCAAACAATAATGACTTGTGGACAATGTACTTTGATCGTGCAAGCTCAAAGGAAGGAGCAGGTGCAGGAGTTATGTTAATAACTCTGAGTGGTAAGACTTATAAGTTCTCATTCTCCATGTTATTCACATGTACTAATAATATTGCAAAGTATGAGGCCTTGTTGATTGGGCTAAGATTAGCTTCAAGATACAACCTAAAGAATCTCAGGGTAATTAGAGACTCTAAATTGGTGATCTCTCAAAGATCTAAATATGCTTCAAAAAATTAGAGATTGAGGCAGTATAGGAATGTTGTATGGGATGAAATAGAAAATTTCGATGCTTTTGGTATTAACTAGATGGATAGGAATAAAAACAAAAGAACAAACTTGTTGGCTAATAGTCCTTTACGACCAGCAAATGTTACCTTTGTAGGAATTTCTAAGATTGAGGTTCAATTTAGGCCTCCTATCCCAAATAATATTGAAATTTGGCAAGTTTAAGAAGATGATTTAGATATTTTGAGATTTTTGCATTGTGAATCAGATTTTGGAAAAAAGAGATGGGCTTCAATGGGTATGTAGAGACTATTGATGGTAAGGATACTATTTTTGGAAAGGAGGTCCTGCAGTTGAACTCAAATAGAGTTCCCAAAGGATTGTTTGTACTTGAGAAATATTTTGACAATAAGGACAAGTCCTATTCTACAAGGACTATGAACAAGCCTGAGAACTTGGAGGAAGTGAATTTGGGAACATATGAAGCTCCTAAGAAGGTATACATTGGTAAAAATTTGTCCTCTAAACTTAGAGAGTTGTTGGTTAACCTTCTTAATAAATATAAACATTTCTTTGCATGGTCTTATGATGGCTTAAACACATATAGAGAGGATCTTTTCCAACATGAGATTCCTTTAAAGGAGGGCACAAGTCCTTTCAGACATAATTTAAGACCTATCAATCCCACCCTAGAACCCAAGATGCAAGAAGAATTGAAGAAGATGAGGGATGTTGGAATAACTAAACCAATAAGGCATTCAACATGGGTATCAAATTTGGTACCAGTTGTTGGAAATAATCAAGACTAGCCAAGTTACTGAGAGGGGAGGGGTGAATCAGTAACTCTTAAAACTTTAAAACATTTCTGCACATGTATATAATTTGACCATTCATTTATCTAATCTACTGCAAGCATGAAAGTATAACCATTCATAACACATAAACACAAAGATTTGGTGACCCAGAAACCTTCTAAATAGAAAGTAAAACTGGGGTGGGGATGGTACCCACAAAACTTTGGTACTGTAGTATAAAGTTGGCCGGTTAAGGCTTACAATGATCACTTCTGATGATCTACCCTGTTAGAAGCAATTAGGACTGCTAGGTCCACCTTGTTAGAGGATTTACAAACATACAATGAAGTATGCACTCT
>MU224119.1:1599538-1672518 GCA_018584345.1 Thuja plicata
CAACTGTTAGGATGAAATAGTAGATCTTGACTTACAACTTTATTGCTGATAAGATCCTTTGAATACTGATCACCTTCTGTGATAGATATGGCTATTCTGCTCCTTTACGAAAATGCTCTGCTCTGCTACCTTATTGCAGTCTCTGCTTATTATTCTTATTTCGCACTTTTTTTTTACTTCAAATGGTATAATACATTACATATATATACCGTTCCCATAATTACAATTTACAAGGTCGGCCAAAAACAAATAAATAAAATAAGATAAACTTATTCCTGAGTCGGCCTTTCAAAAGTAAACAAAATATTACTGAGTCAGTAGAAGCTCGGGTTCCTCAAGCTGGCTCGGTGATCTTTTGATACTCGGCATCCACTACAATACTCAGCATCATCATGCTCTTGGTAAGAGTAGAAGCTTGGTCCATACTAGTCCCGAAGTGTAGCTTGGAACTCGGTAGCCGCTGGTGACTCGGTAGCTATAGTGTCACTCGGTAACTGCTGGTGACTCGGTAGTAACTGACTTCTCGGTTGGCTCGGTAGTTACGGTGAAGCTCGGTGACTACCGTCTACTTGGTACATGTTTCTCTTCTCGGTAACCACCACTGAACTGTTCATATGCTTGGTGACTACTATTCTGCTCGGTTTGAACTGTTTAACCGCTGAGCTTTACAAAGTGATTGCTGAATGCTCGGTATAAGCTGTGGACTGAGTGATGAGCTCGGTAAGCATTCAGAATCGAATAAGAGTTTTCACTGATGACAAATATAACATAATTCCAACACCAGTAAGAAAAAAAATGGTGATATTAGACTTTGTGTAGATTTTAGGAATTTGAACATCAATTCATTAAAGGACACCTATGGGTTGCCTAAAATGGAAGCTATGTTACAAAGAGTCACTAGATCAAAGTTGATGTCTATGTTAGATGGATTTTTAGGGTACAATCAGGTCATGGTCAAGGAATCAGAGTAGTTCAAGACTGCATTCACCACACCATGGGGCACTTATGTGTATGTCAGCATGCCTTTTGGTTTCACAAATGTTGGAGCAAAATTTCAAAGAGCCAGGGATGTAGCATTTGCAAATTTTATAAATGACTTTATAGCAGTATATCAAGATGACCTTATTGCCTATTCAAAAAAAGAGGAACAACACTATGGTCATCTTGAGAAACTTTTTGTGAGAGAATTGGAATATGGGGTTTCTTTTAACCCAAAAAAGTGTGTTTTGTGGGTGACAGAGGGAAAGATTTTAGGGAATATTGTGTCTAGAGATGGAGTGAGAATTGACTGTGAAAGGATAGATGCAATTGACAAGATTTATCAGCCTAAGAATGTCAAGGATATTCAATCCTTCTTTGGATAGGTAAATTTATTGAGGATATTTATTACTAACTTTGTTGAAACTAGTATTCCAATCTCAAGGATGATGAAGAAAGGATCCAAGGTAGAGTGGAATCAAGAAGCATGTAAGGATTTTTTAGGTATCAAACAGGCTATCAAGCATGCTCCAGTCCTAAGTACACCAAATTATGGTAATCCTTTTCAAATCTTCTCTTTTGCTTCATATAATACCATTATTTCACTATTACTAGATAGAATTCAGAGGGCTTTGAACAACCCATCTCCTTTTTTAGTAAGTCCTTGCAAGAAGCAGAACTTAAATATGATATCATGGAGAAACAAGCATATTATTTAGTCAAATTTGTCAAAGATTTTAGGTGTTATTTGGTAGGAGAAGTTGTGATTTCTTATGTACCTAGTTCTGCTATGAAAGATATTTTAGTCTAGCAAGAGGTTTTGGGAAGGAGATGTAGATGGATAAATAAGATCCAAGAATTTAGCACTGATATCCATATTGCAAAGTCGATCAGGGGTATGGGACTTGCAAAGCTCATGGCTCAAAGAAATTTGGATGCCAATCACATTAATATATTGGAGGAGGACCAAAGGCCCTATATTTTTTATATGGATTGTTGTGACTGGTATAAGAATAATGTTGGATATCTGCAGAAAATGGTGTTACCCCCTGACATGGATTAAAATAGAAAAAGAGTGGTCAATTTGTAGGATGTTGCGTATGCAATAATTTGGGGATAGTTATGATGGAGAAGCAATGATGAAGTATTGCTCAAGTGTGTTGATTTTGACAAATCCAAAAGCTTGATGGAACAAATGCATAATGGTTCATGTGGAGGCCATTACATGGCTAAGACTACTGCACACAAAATTCTTAGATCTGATTTTTGGTAGCCAACTATCTTCAAGGATTCCCATAGTTATGTTAAGAAATGTGATGCCTGCCAAAGATTTGCAGATAAGCTCAAGTTTGGGGGAAGTTTGCATTTGAATCCTGTTGTAGTGGAAGCACATTTTTAGAAATGGGGAATGGAATTCATTAGTGAGATTGCAAACAATTCAAGTGGAGGTGATTCATGGATTCTAGTAGCAACTGACTATTTTACTAAATGGGTTGAAGCAATCCCCACTATAAAAGCTACTAGTAAAACTATCATTGATTTCATTCTACAAAATGTCTTGGCTAGATTTGGATTTCCAGAGAGTATTGTGGTGGATAATGCAATGTGTTTCAGATCAGAAGAGTTTAGTTCTTTCTTCCAGCAGTATGATATCCAAATCTCTTACTCATCCCCATATCATCCACAAGGGAATGGTCAGGCTGAATCCAGTAATAAAAGTTTGATCAAAATACTTAAGAGGATGTTAGATAAGAACAAGAAGTCTTGGGATTCAAAGTTGCAATTAACCCTATGGGATGACAGAGTTACAGTCAAGAAAGCAATTGGTAGTCCACCCTTTGATTTGGTGTATGGTATTCATGCTAGGTTGCCTCAAAACAATCTACTATAGATGTACAAGTTTGTCCAAGAATATGATGAAGAGATGGATGTTGATATGAGAATTAGGATGGATTACTTGATACAACTAGATGAATCAAGAAGGGATGAACATGAAAGAATGTTCAATTGTAGTTGTAGTATAAGAATTTGTTTGATAAAATAGCAACTTTTAGAAGTTTTAAAGCTGATGACTTGGTCCTCATGTGGAATTCCAAACTTGAAGATAAAGGTAAACATGGTAAATTTGACCCCATTTGGCTTGGACCATATATTATTGACAGTAAATGGGGTTCATATTCTTATATTCCTAAGGACTTGGTTGGAAATGATTTGGAATTTCGTATTCATGGACAATTCTTGAAATTTTACTTATCTTGAAGTCTCAAATCCATGAACAGTAGTTGTAAATAGGTTTCTGTAGTTTTAGAGTGTGTGTTTGAGGTTAGGTTTCCCTTCCATTTTTTGGGTGGTCTACTTATCCCTGAGATTCTGGATCCTTGCTATGCCTGGGAGAGACATACATCCCCAGTTAGAGCCACTGTTAGGGATATTAAAGAAATTAGGGCTTCCATGGTGGCATTTAAAATGTTGCAGATAGTTTCCTGTCTATTTTTCACATGAAAGAGTTGTAGAGGGGTGTTATGGTGCTGTTTTGTTCTATTTTGGTCGCCTCTATGGAGTCAGATCAGTCAGATAGGTCGCAATGCTTTACTGTCTCATTTTTGTTTAAAAATTCCCTAAGTCTTTTATCCCACATTTTTTGTTCGTTGAATAACTTTGATATTTTAATATCCCATCACTCAATAGTTAAGTGCCTAAAAGGCACACACCAGTTTGGTGGACAGTTCAAAAGATGAATGGTTATGTAGGTGGCCAACTGGTGGATATAAAGGATGTTTTGGTGGGCTCATGTCAGAGAATGCTCAAGTGATGTGGTCAAGGCGGTGATAGGTGGCGGTAGGGAATGATGGTGTGATCCTATTTATGGTAGGTCCAGTCGTATTGTGTAATGGTGTGGGTGTGACATGTGGTAGGTTTGACAGGTGGTGCACCAGGTTGGATAGATACGTAGTAGAGGTCCCAGTGAATAAGGTGGTTCCACATGGCATAGTCTATAGGATGGTTAGCTGGGACCAAAAAGATGGATCAATTCAAATGGTGATGTGAGGCAGTCAATGAAAAAGGATCATGAAAGGAAGATCAAGATCTAATGGTGACTCACTACTGCATGAAGGAAAGATGTGAGGAAGATAAGTATCACACGGTAGAAAAAAGATTCACGTGTCTAGGTTGGCTATAAAGAGTGTGGTGCCTGCATGGGAAAATAAATACAGGAGGTTTCGAGCCCCAGTGGGATGTTTCCACATGCGTGTCAATGGAGTTTGACCAAACAAAGATAATTTTTCTTTTTACTTGATGCCCTTATAATATAAATTTCATCGACGACCCTGTTTTAAAGTTACGAAAAGGTCTTGATCTCGGTCATTGATGTGTTTGGTGCTAGAGAGAGTAGCCTTTGTAATGATATTTCAAAATTTTAAATGTCTCTGCATGTTTTATCATCGTGGTGTATTCTTAGACTTTCACGGGAGTAGATTAAGGTCTTCTTGTCCCACGTCTATCTTAATGGCATCATTTTTGTGTATGGGGTTGTGTTCTATGGTTCTGAACGCTTTCAATGCAGCATGGTTGTTTATGGATCTCTAGTTTCACTTTCTATTTTGGGATGTTTCTTCCATACCATAAATGTTCTACATTTATGAGATTGGATCTTTGCTTGTAACTTGGCAAGTGGTTTGTCAGGATAGATATTTTAGTGATCTTTTGGAGAAAGATCATCTTGCGAGATAGAATTTCATTGATTTCTTGGAAGGATAGTTGTTGAGAACCCTCTCCTAGGGTTTCCTCCTTTTTAGGGCTTTCCTTTCTCTATTTTAAAGGCTCCAGAATTTTTGACCCTAAGTGTTGGCTCAGAAGTTTGAGTTCCAGGGATATATCAGATTTGTATAAGACTGTAATTCATGATAAGATAGATGCTTCTTCATCTTTTTCGAGTTATTGAATGGTGTAGTTATTCAATCATATTGTTAAAGATTTGAAATCATTATACTTAATACAATTGTCTCAGTTTCAAGTCTCTCATTGGCTTTCATTGCATGAGTTTTGGATTTTCTAGTCCAATATATAGAGTTATCTATGTGTATGTTCCACTCCATAGTTCTGATTTAGGATCAGATTAAACATGCTTTGGGTGAAACATAGATTCATTCGATGTATATGCATAGGGATCTTATAAGCAAGTGTATGATCTGAGACATTTGTGTTTATAGTTGTGAGTCCTTGCCAATAGGTTGTCTTCTATTTCATTATTTGGATTGACTTAGTTGCCCAATGGATAAGGCACTGATCAAAAGATTTTCTATTCTTTGTTGATACATGTCTGATAGAATTTGGCTATATTCTACAAATTTACATCAAAACTATTACTTATTTTTTTTATATCCTATGGTTGTTGGTTGTATATCCTACTTGGTAATAGAGGGTCAATGAATGCCTGGTTAGTATTTAGCACTTTCTTACCATTATCTGTTATTGTAATCCAGAGTGATAAAGAGTTGTATGTTATCTGGATTAGGTGTACCCATCTTGGTTTTGCAGAGCCAGAAGTGTAGAGGGTGGTCTTGTCCCTATAGTTGGTCTAGTTGCCTTGCACAGCTTCCATACTTGGAGTTAAGCACTCCTAACATCACTCTAAAGGCATATTGGTAGCTTTAGATAGTATAAACATTTTCAAACACCAACATGACAAATGACAAAGACATGGTTTCTAGATTGAAGAAGGTATTGTATGGTTTGAAACAATCTCGTATACCTTGGTATGCTCAGTTAGATAGGTATTTATTAGATCTTTGTTTCAGAAAAGGAAGTGCAGATAGTAATTAATATTTGCAAACTTGTGAAGATGGAATCTTGATTGTTGAAGTATTTTTGGATGATATAATCTTTGGAGGAAATGATGAAATGAGTAAAAAATTATCTAAGGGAACGAAAAGTTAATTTAAAATGTCCATGATTGGTGAAATGAAGTTCTTCCTTGGTTTTCTTATTACTCAAAGTAAGCATGGTATTTTTATCTCTCAAAACAAGTACCTTAAGGACTTTCTAACAAATTTTGGAATGGAATATTTTAAACCTCTTAGAACACCCATGGTTACTGGATGCAAGCTTACTATTGATGATGAATCTCATAGTATTTTTAGACCAAATACATATCCATGATTGGAGCTTAGTTGTACTTAACTCACACTAGACCAAACATAGCTAGTGCAGTTGGAATTATTGCATGGTTCCAAGCTGATCCTAAGGACACTCACCTTGCTACAGTTAAAAGGACATTCAAATATTTGAAAGGGACATTAAAATATGGTTTATGGTATGAAAAGTATGATTATATTAGATTACATGCTTATACTAATGTTGATTGGGAAGGAAGTGTTAATAACAGAAAAATCACCTATGGAGGAGCATTTTTCCTTGGAAAAATGTTGGTTTGATGGTTAAGTAAGAAGTGGGACTGTATAGCTCAATCTACTACTAAATTGGAATATGTAGCTACTAATATAAATTTCTCATAGATTTTTTGGATGAAACAGATGCTAAAGTACATTGGGATAAGCTTTGAAGAACCAATCTTTATACATTATGATAATACAAGCACATTGAACATGTCAAAGAATATTTTTATGCATTCAAAGACTAAACATATTTCAATCAAGTATCACTTTCTGAGAGACAAGGTTTTGTTGGAATAGTCCCAAGGATAATTGAGAGGGGGGGGTGAATCAGTTATTAGTAAATTTAATTATTTTCTCTTTCTTAAATGTAATTTAATATAAAGTAAATGCACATTCAGATAACACAATAGAGTAATCAACAATTTTAATTACGGGGAAACCATTTAGGTAAAAACCTCGGTGGGAATTAGCACCAACAAATAACTGCACTAGTTTATAATGATCCTTGTTAGAAGATCTTACAACCCTGTTAGGAGTTGATATTTACAATGCAAGAAGTACAGAGACCTGGTTAAAGGTCAGACCCTGTTAGGATTCTTTTATAAATAACCTTGTTAAGGGTGAGGACTCACTCTCCAATAGTTCACATAGATCTTCAACTTATTCTTTCTAACTTTCTGCTCTCCTCTGTCTTTTCTTTTTCACTTCATTTTTCACACTTAATGAACATAATAGAACTGCTATATGTATGTTTCACCAAGGATAAGGTCACAATGGTATCTGGAAACACTTCATCAACTTTCTTGTCAGCTCAACCAAGAACACAATCAAAGTTAGGACCGTGCAACTCAAACTAAATAGATGCGATGCTTTACAAAGTCGGCTTCACCAAATTAACTCTAACATCCATATTCTATTGAAACATGTTTAGTGCCTTTGGATAATTATCTTTGACTCATAACTAAACATTAATACAAACATGCATATCCCGAAGATAGGTGCAACTCAAGAGACACTGTATTTACGTCGGCTCTTAATAGATAAACTCTAGAAACTGTAACTGCCATAACTGATTAATCATAACTCAACTGTAACTACATATCTGGCTCAGCATGAATGCACATAGCATCTAGAAAATGTATACACCATTTAAATAAACACGGATAGTACCAAAGCATCTGTACTAATAATTGCATATAGGATACCTACTGTATATTATATGTTGTCATCAATGACAAACATACAATCAATTATTTGCACAAAAGCAAATCTTCAACAATCTCCCCCTTTGACATTGATGGAAAAATATGATATCATCAACTCAAAGTGTCTTCATTCTTTTTACAATCTTCTCAATATCCTCATCAAAAGTTCATTTTTACTGTTGTTTCTTTGTATACTCCCCCAGAGTATATGCTCCCCCTTACTAATACTCCCCCTTTGGCATCAATGACAAAGGGTGTTAAACACCATTAAGCACAGGTACTACTCCAGAAGTAGATTAGTCAACCATTCATCAGTCACCAAGGACTGATGTTCTTGCTGCAAGTTCTAATCAGACTCAGGAAAGGGAATTACTCCCAACTTCTCCCTGAGATACTCAAAAGTATCTTTGATAGAGGCTTTGTGAAAATATCTGATAGTTGTTCATTGGTGCTCACATAATCCAACATTACTTCTCTGTCTGCAAATTTTTCTCTTATAAAATGGTATTTGATCTCAATGTGTTTTGTCTTTGCATGCATCATAGGGTTATTTGACATATTGATAGTAATGGTGTTGTCACAGTGAATAACAATTGGATAATCAATCTGAATACCAAAGTCTTTAATCATGTATTTGATCCACACCATTGTTGAACAATTCAATGCTGCTATAACATACTCAACTTATGTTGTTGACTGAGAGATACAATTCTACTTTTTACCTGTCCAAGTGACCAATCTATCTCCAGGAAATACTACTCCTGATGTACTCTTTCTGTCGTCAACACAACCTGCCCAATCTGCATCTATGTACACATGAAGTTGTATATTATCTGTGTTAGGATACCATAAACCATAGTCAATAGTCCCTTTTAAGTATCTGAATATTCTTTTTATTGCCATTAGATGATTTTTCTTGGGTAAGATATATGAGTTTTCCAATCATAAACTTGTATAGGATTTTGTCAATTGTTGTGGAATCATCATCTTTAGAAATCTTGCTTCCTGTTATCATGGGGGTGCTTACTGGTTTGCAATCTTCCATCTTGAAAGTCTTCAATATCTCATTCACATACTTAGACTGATTTATGAACATGCCTTTTTCTGTTTGTTTTACATTCAATCCAAGAACATATTTGATAGGTCCAATCATGCTCATTTCAAATTCAATTTTCATTTCTTTGGTGAATTCTGCACTAAGTTTGTCATTACCTCCAAAGATAATGTCATCAACAAAAATAGCAACGAGTAGTAGTCCTTCATCTATCTCTCTTATGAATAAATTGCAGTATGCTTCTCCTTTTCTGAATCCTATCTTTGTTAAGTAACCATCAAGTCTCTCATACCATGCTCTTGGGGCATGTTTAAGTCCATAAAGTGCTTTCTTTAATATGCATGCCATGTCTAGTTTATCTGAAAGTTTGAATCATTCAGGCTGCTCTATGTAGACTTCTTCCTTCAAGTCACCATTTAGAAAATTTGACTTGACATCCATTTGGTATACCTTGAAGTTCTTGAATGTTGCTGATAAGGCCGAGATAGGGCCATATATTTTTATATTTTCATATGTTTTATGGCTACTTTTGAAAGACTTTATATGTTTTCATGATACTTTCTAGGCTATTTAAATATCTAAGAACTATTATATCTATGGGTGTATGCAAATATATGTGTGAAATGTTTTTGAAAAAGTTTATAATATGCTATCTATGTGTTGTATGGATATATGGAATTAAATTTGATACCTTTCTGTCTTACCTTAAGTTGAGTGGGTTTCCTGTAACCATATGGTGAAGAGTGAGGTAGTAATTAAACTTGTTATGAATTCTTTGTCTTGGATATGTACACATGCTAACCCTTTTGCAGAGGTAATGGATCCATGAAAAAGGAAGGAGTCAACATAAGAGGAATAGAGTAATGCTTTGAAGGGACCAACCGTTGTGGAGCTCATAATGGTTCTACTACCACGGGTCAGAATGAGTCCTGTTGCAGATGAATCACAGCTGAAGCAGTCACAATGGAGTCAATCTAGCAGCAGAATGTTTCTAGATTTCATGAATGTATAAATGCAGTTTGTTCCTTCAGTTTAAGTTGTTGGTCGTGTTCTTGATGACTGCCATATCCCTAATGTTGGGGAAGTCCTAGTCAATAGGAGTTTGTTTCAAGTTGTTGTTAAATAAGTTGGAATTTCTATTCCCAGTAGTTAGTCAATAGATAGAGAATTATTATTACAGTACTCTGTTGTAATTCAGAAAGAGATATAGTCTTATTTTATGTATCCAGTGTAATCCATGTTTTATGAATAAATTATGAGAGCTTCAAATTCTAGTATCTGAGATCTTGTTTATTCACACTTCTGTGGGGGCCCACACGAGAGGTGAATCTAATTTGTAGTTAAGTAGGTTGCAAGTTATTTAAGTAAGTAGACTGCAAGTTATTTGAAACAAGTAGGACTCTATTGCTCCTGCACCCACTAGTAACAGTACTAGTGGTTGTTCCTACAGCAAAGGAAGTTAGCTATTTTATCATTCCTGCAGCATAGGATTAAACTTACTATTCCAGCAAGTCACTTCATCTTTAGATTACACTGTTGACATTTCATTTCCTAGTTTTGTTCCTTTCAAGCATTTCCCATTCACTATAATGACAGATTTTAGAATGGATTAGAGCATATACTTTGCAGTCACCATTTCAAGTCTACACTCCCTAGTCAATAATTTAATGAGTTCAATGTATTATTTATAGTAGAAAGGATGCATAATCCTTAACTATAAGAGGTGTTATAAAGAGCAATCATTTTTGGCGCCACTGCCGGGGATGGTGTCAATCTGATCTAGCCTAGAGTCATTGTAGGCCTATTTTAGCATTTCTTTTTATGCATAGAAGAAGAGGTCATCTTGGGTGTTTCCTTCCCCAAGATCATAAAGCCGACCCATTTATTCTATTACATTCTGAGCTTGAGGAACCCCAAGTTGCACCCATAGAAGTCAAAGAACCATTTGAAAACATATTTGTCGATGCATTTGATCACTTACTATCATCTGATGAATCCTTGCAATTAGATGAACTATTTTCTGAACCAAAAGATCTCCTACCGCTGCCAGGGCCTCCTTTAGGGATCACTCAACCAACCTTTCCCTTCCCAATTCCACCTCAGCAAGGAACTCAGAATTTGAATAACATACCCTTTGCAGCCTTGCCCAAGTTCTATGGCCTCATCACCAAAGACCCTGAGACTTTCCTTTTTGAGTTCGACATCCTTTGTAGGAGCTACGACTATACCACTGATGCACATAAGCTAAAGTTGTTTCCATCCACTCTAAAGGAAGCCGCACTACGATGGTTCATGGACCTTGGTGCTAACGTTATAGCAGATTGGACTTCCATGAGTAACATGTTTCTTTCCAAATACAAAGAATACTATCAAGGGCATGATTTGAAAGGTGATGACATCTTCAGGATGACCCAGAAAGAGGATGAGACCCTGGAAGATTATGTCTCGAGGTTCATGTACAACCTGCAACATAACACTCAGTATCAACTGAATGAGGACTCTCAAAAACACCTTTTCATTAAAGGTGTCAATGAAGGAAGCATTGAGGCTCTAGACCTGATGGATGGAGGTGATGTTACACAAAAAAATTGGGATGATATCAAAAATATCTGCTTAAACTACTCACAGGCCACTGTCAAGAAGGGTAGAGGAATTCGAGACCTACCACACAAGTCTGCTGGCTCTGGGGTATCCAAGATAGAACTTTCTAATCTCCTATCAGACTTCAAGTAGGACATCATTAATGATGTCACTTCTCAGCTGGATACCATGCAAGATTGTAAGAAGAAGGAGGATGTTGATGTTGTGCTCGCAGAATATTGCCCGTATTGTAGGGAGAAAAAGAAGAGTTGCAAATGCAAGACCATTACAAATGTAGAGTCCTAGCTGATGCCTACAGAGTTCAAAGCTATCGATGAGAATGGGGAGGTGCTATACATCACTCAACACAGGCCATGGGCCCCATGACCAGGTATGCCTCAAGATCCTCTTCAAATTCCTAGCAATAATAATCCATAGCAGAGTTTCCCAGATTCAGATCCCCATAATTTTGGAGGATATAATAATTGGTAGCAACCTCAACAGGGGTGGAACCAGCCTCAGCAAGGTTGGCAACAACCTCAGTAGGGTTGGCACCAGCCCTAGCAAGGTTGGCAACAGCTTCAGCAGGGCTGGCAACAGCCCCAGCAAGGCTGGCAGCAACCCAATCAATGGTCTAATCAGCCCAATCAACAAGCCATAATGCCTCCTCCATAGCAACAAGCTCTCATGGCTCCTCCTGTAGTAGCTAATAATCCTCCTAAGCCACCACAGCTACCCGCATAACCTAATCCCAATCCCAATAACAAGCCGCCCACTCAGCAGCAGAGCTATGCCTTGCATGACATTCATCTCAGGTCAGGCACTACCCTTGCTTCACCACAACCCCCTGTCATAATTGAAGTGGAGGAACCTCCTGTTGACCACAAAGATGTGTCAGCTCCTGTAGCCAAAGAGCCTCCATTTCCTCAGAGATTATCTCAACAAGCTAAACCCATAGTAAACCATGTTGCAGCAGACTTACTTGATCAATTAAAGCATATAACGGTAAAGATTCCTTTCCTAAATGCTATCAAGGAAGTCCATGCCTATACTAAAGCTATTCGGGAGGCCTACATTAAACAACCTGGAAGGAGGAAAAAGCATCCCAAGACCATTCATGTCGTCGGCCAGCTCTCTGATCTTATGTTAGACAAGTTGTCTATACCCAAGTATGCCGATCCAGGAAGTCCTATGGTTACAGTTACCATCCAAGGCATACAAGTTCCAAATGCCTTAGTGGATTTAGGTGCGTCTATAAACATTATGACCAAAGAAGTCCTATCTAATCTAAACATTGTTGGTCTTCTAGACACACCAACCATTCTGCAACTGGCTAATAGTTCCACTGTTAAACCTGATGGGATAATTGAGGATGTGATAGTCACCCTACATTCCTGGGAGTATCCCGTAGACTTTGTGATTCTCTCCCCTAAAGCTGATATGGGTGGGTACCCTCTAATTTTAGGATGACCATGGTTGGCCACTGTTGATGCCTTCATTGCTTGCCGATCAGGAAAGATGACCATCTCTAATGGTGTCAACACCAAAAACTTGACACTCTACTCCCCTGCTCAACCCATGCTACCGGATGAGGATGCCATGTGGCCAAAACTAGATGAACTTGATCTCAAATCCAGAAACTCATGGTAATAGGAAGAGAGCCATTTCTAACCTCTAGGGAAGAAGATGATATAATCTCATCTATCCTCACTAATGACTATAGCATCAATTCCCAAATGTGTCCGCAATCAGACTGTGTTTTAGAGACTATTTTGACCACTCCAAATACATCTCCATATTCACTATCTTCTAGCTATCTTCATCTCCTATTACCCCATGAATTGGCTTCACCGTCAATTACTAAGTTGGCCATGATGGATAAGGTCATAAAAATGGAAATTAGCCCTGGCAAGGAATTGAATATCAGCTCTAACCTATCATTACCCCGCCAAAAAGATATCCTACAGCTGCTACAGGACAACCAATAGGCCTTTGCCTGGGATTACACCGACATGAAAGGGATAGATCCTAAGCTTTGTACCCATCGGATCTACATAAGTCCAGATTATAAACCTGTTAGGCAACCGCAAAGAAGAGTAAATCCTATCCTAAGGGATATAGTCAAAACTGAGCTCCAAAAACTCCTTAATGTCGGGTTCATCTATCCAATTTTTGACAGCCAATGGGTATCACCTCTTGTCATAGTGCCAAAAAAAGGAGGTAAATGGCACATTTGTGTGGATTACAAGGATCTCAATACAGCCACTAAAAAGGACCATTTCCCACTCCCATTCATAGACCAAGTCCTAGACAACCTAGCAGGGAAGAAGTATTTTTCCTTCCTGGATGGGTTCAGTGGTTACAACCAAATTCAAATAGCTCCCGAGGATCAGGAGAAAACTACCTTCACCTATCCTTGGGGCACTTTTGTATATTTTTTCCTCCCCTTTGGCTTATGTAATGCCCCTGCCATTTTTCAGCGAGCAGTCATCAGTATTTTTTTAGACATATCTTTTGATTGTATCGAAATCTACATGGATGACTTCACTGCCTATGGGAAAACATTTGCTGAAGCCAAGAACAATCTGGAAAAGGTCCTCCGAAGATGCCAAGACTATAATCTCTCTCTCAAGAGTGATAAGTTCTTTATGATGATGGAAGAAGGTGTCGTGTTGGGCCATTTTATTTCCTCACATGGCATCTAGGTCGACCCCACCAATATTTCAGTCATCAGTACTCTTACCACACCAGAGAAGCAAAAAGATGTTTAGAGTTTCCTCAGCCATGCTGGGTATTATAGATAGTTTATCTAGGATTTTAGCCAAATTGCAGCTCCCCTCTATAATCTGTTTAAAAAGAACTCTGATTTTACTTGGAATTCTGAGTGTGATAAGGCTTTCCTACAGCTGAAGGAATTTCTAACCACTGCACCTGTACTGTGTAGACAAAATTTGGGTCTGCCATTCCACATTCATACCGATGCCTCAGACTATGTTGTTGGGGCAGTATTGGGCTAGCAAGAAGATGCAATTGAGCATGCCATTTATTTTATCAGCAAGAATCTGCAGGGGGCTGAATTCAATTATACAGTGACCAAAAAAGAGTTGCTTGCAGTGATTTATGCCCTCAACAAGTTTAGGCATTATATCACTGGGTACCAAATTTTTGCCCATACTAACCATTCTACAATCCGGTACCTAATGAAAAAACCAGCTATCTCAGGAATATTGGCTCGTTGGCTGCTACTCATGCAGGAATTTGACATCACCATCATCCACAAGCCCAGGAGAGCCAATGTTGTGGCTAACTTTCTCTCTCGCTTGCAGGTTCCTGATGATCCTGTAGCCATCGATGGCAGTTTTCTGGATGAACATTTGTTCTTGTTGCAAGCACATAATCCATGGTACACTAATCTTGCCAATTATCTCACAACTGGTCGAACTCCGGGCCATTTTTCTTCCAAGGAAAGTCGGCTGCTAGCTGAGAAAAGTTTCAAATTTTCTTGGATTGCTGGTTTCATGTTTTACACTGGCCCAGACCAAGTTATGGGATGATGCATTCATGAGGATGAGACTTATGACATCCTCCGGGCATGTCATGATGAGCCATGCGGTGGCCACTTTGTAGCCAAAAGGACACCCTTCAAAATTGTGACTATAGGGTATTATTGGCCGACTCTCCACAAAGATGTCGCTCAGTACACCAAGAAATGTGATTGGTGCCAGTGAATGGGGAGGCCTACTAAGACTGATGAGATGCCCCTATAGCCACAGGTGGTGGCCACACCCTTTGATAAGTGGGGCATTGATTTTGTAGGCCCAATTGACCCTTCTTCTCAAGGTAAGTCTTACATTTTGGTCTATATTGATTATGCTACTAAGTGGGCTGAAGCTAAACCAATGAAACATCCAAGAGACAATAATGTTGCTAAGTTCTAGTATGAGTGCATTTTTACCCACTTTTGTGTTCCAAGGGAAATTGTCTCTGATCAAGGGGCACAGTTCACTTCCAACCTCATTGCTGCTTTGATGGAGGAATACAACATTAGTCATGCCAAGTCATCTCCTTACCAGCCGCAAGCCAATGGGCAGGTTGAGGTCACTAACTGTGAATTGGAGGCCATTCTTACCAAAACTGTGGTTTTTCATAAGAAGGATTGGGCAGATAGGCTTCCTAAAGCACTATGGGCTTACCACACTATGTGGAAGTCTACTACAAGATTCACCCCATTCCAACTAGTTTATGGAAAAATGGCAATGATGCCAGTTGATTTTGAACATAAAACCTTGCGGACAACATTGGAGCTCAATCTTGATCTCACTGCAGCTCAACAGGAATGTGTTCTCACCTTGAACAGTCTAGATGAATGGAGGAAATTTGCTTTAGCTAACACTGAGTTGGTGCAACAACAGCGGAAGCAGTGGCATGAAAAGTTTATAAAAGATAAAACATTTGCCATCGGTGATTGGGCTCTCTTGTACGACTCCAGATATCAACACACCCCTGGTAAGTTCCAGACCCACTGGTTAGGACCCTATGAAATAATTGTTGTATTTTCAAATGGTGTTGTGCAATTGTCGATCGTTGACCCTATTTGCTTCAAGCTACTAGTTAATGGCCAGTGACTCAAGTTGTACCATAAACCACAGAGAAAAGCTGAGTTCTTATAGAAGTTTTCCAGCACTAGAGTTCACAATCCTCCTGTAGCACAAGAATGTGAGCCCCTCACTCATATTCAGTCTTCACTTTAAAAACTGGTCGCATCACCCCATAATAATTACTTTCTTCTAGAAAGTAATTTTCTCCGCAATAAACATTCATTTCATTCTTTCTTTTCTGCCACCCTTCCACCTCATCATTTCCCAATGTCAGATGGAAATTACTTCATTCATTTCACGGAGCTGCCATTACATCATCAGGTGTGGGTGCTTTTCCTTGGCATTTAAATTCGTTAGTTCATTTTTTTATTAGCTTCACTCTTGTCATATGCACCATGGTGGGACCCTTGGCATACTTAAGTTGGGGGGGAGAGACAATTTTTGATTTGTCCTATATAACTATGCACATATTGTATGATATATTTTTCAAATTTTTAAAAACTTGTACCTTTTTCACAAATATGATATGTTGTACCCTTGATTGGACAGCCTCTAAATGAGCGATTAAATTTGCACAAATAAGCCAGCCAAGGTGTCCATATGGATGTCTATTGAGTAATCATGAATAGTTAAATCTTTTGAGATATGATAGATATGCATTCATTTCTCCATTTAGCATTTGAAATCTCAAAGTCCAGAACTTTCCATTTTCCTGCAGCTTTGTTTTTCTGACCTTCTCTGCAAGTTTCTTGATATAGATTGTAAACCATCTCTGTGTTGCTTCTACATTCTTGTGGTGTGTATCCTTCAAACTCTACAGACATGGGTGGTGATTTAATTCATTGTGAACCCATGGTTCACGATGTTCTATTAAACAATCAAGACTATAGGCTATTATTCCAGGCCAGAGGATGGATGGAGTACATTCTGAAGCTCACTAGTCAAAATGAGGAGGTAGCATTACAATCCTTGAGCACACTCCATGACGGGGTAGCTACTGTTAAAGGACTAAGGGTACCATTTTCACAAGAAATTGTAGCAGAAGTAATGGGGTTACTGAAGGAAGGTGAGGAGTTTCCAAAGAATTTTGACCTAGCAACTGCGAGAGAACAGTTTATTTTACACACAGACCCACCATTGGAGATTGACAAGAAACAAGGCACTAGCAGATTGTCTTTACCAGAAACCTTTAAGCAGTGTGCGGTTTTTGTGATCAAATATTTCACCTGTGAGGGTTGACAAGCCTACCTGCATGCAATACATTTCAAATTCTTGATCTATTTAAGGCATGACAACAGACCTATCAACGTGCCAAATTTCCTCTACAACATTCTCCATAAAAGAGTTGCGGTAGTGCAGGAAGGTAAGCCTAACAAATTCTCCCATAATTGTCTCATTAAGCTTATAGTAGAGAAGGAATTACGAGACTACCCTAATGTAACATGGGAAGAATTCTTGGAAGGGAAATTAGAAGAAACCATAAGACCATTAGGGAGTAGGGTTGGCAGAAGACTCCAAACAGAGCAGGGGGTTTTTAAATTCATTGAGGAACTAGGAGCAGGTTCGTCCTAAGAAAGGAAGCCTAGGACTAAAAACTCTAGGCGTCCTACTAAAGCTTCTACATCTGGATCATCCCAAAATAGGGGCAAATAGAAAATTTTAGAGAAAGAAGTCCAGGAGAAAATTGTTCCTCCTTCTAATGATACAACTACTACCCCTGCTAGAAAAGGGAAGGAAAAAGAAAAGTTAGCTACCTTTGGTAAGAAAATGGATCCTACAACTTTAGGTACTTCACAGAAGTGAAAGACTGCTAATAGGAAGGAGGAAACTCCTTTACAAAGATGCAGTAGGCAAAGGAAGGGAATGGCCACAGATATGTCGCCAGAGAATGCAGCAGTCAACCTTGATTCTCCTGAGTTAGGAGAACCATCAGGAGGTAAACAATCTTTTGAGGTTGTTGTGGACGAAGAAAGTGTAGTAATTAAGGATGATTCTACCTCTGAGGAGCAAGAATTTAGATTCCAAAGAAGGGATTCATCTACCCATGAAACCCAAATCAATGATGATTTCATTGAAGTAGATAATAATGATGACTTCTCTGAGGGAGACCCTGTTCCTAATGAAGGTATGCCGAATTCACCCCTCACAATAATAGAACAGCATTTCTTTGAAGACAATTCTTATGTTGCTATGAGTGGGGATACACCTCCTACAGTAGAAGGGGAGGATATATTTAGAGAAAACCCTAGCATTGACATGATGCCCAAGCAAGTTTTGGATTAGGAGTTAAACAAACTAGTTGCTATAGCTCAGCAATATAGTAATCCAGAAAGGGCCATCATAATTCATTCAATTTTTTTGGGAAATGCAGCTATAGGAGATGATGGATCAGTAGGAGAAAATCATGATGAAGGTGATTTACCAGAGGTACCTTGTCCTGTAACTCCATTCTCTGTTATTTTTCGGTTAGTTAATCAGTTAATCATGGAAAGGGAACAATGGCAAAGGTAGAAGAAAGATTTACACCGGGTTATTGATCAAAATTTTCAAGAATTGGTAGAGAAGGAGGAAGAGGTAGAAAAGCTCCAAGAAAGATTGGCTAAGGTAACGTCAGTTATCCCTGACCTAATGAGATGTAGGTCCCCTTCCCTAGTATATGCCATTTTTCTTAAGGAACAATTATTGAATTATCAATTAACCAATATAGTCAGGGGCAAGTCTCCTTTGTTAAATGAACCCATTTAGTTTTTTCAAGCCTTCCATAATTCTCCTGCAGCCATACAAAACTTATTATGTGAATTCTTCCTGCATGATCTAGCTGTACCTAATGATAGGGTTTGGAATCCACTACCCTATGTCAGAGATATCCAGCTTAGGGCACTCATGTCTTGGATACAGAATGAGATCAGTAGGGAGTCTCAGGCTAAAGTTTATAGGGAATTAGAGGATGAAATTCCTCTGCACTTACGGCCAGAGGCTAAAGATCCCAAAACATACTATTATGACTGGATGAAGTTAGCGCAGTCAGACTCAAGGGAAAAGATCATCAACCCTCTCAGGGGTGCAGCCTATAATGAATACACTCAGATGGCCAAAACTA
Organism: Thuja plicata; assembly: GCA_018584345.1. Classification (NCBI taxonomy): domain Eukaryota; kingdom Viridiplantae; phylum Streptophyta; class Pinopsida; order Cupressales; family Cupressaceae; genus Thuja; species Thuja plicata. The sequence continues at coordinate 1,618,450 of MU224119.1, forward strand.
AATTAGCTAAGGCCATGAAATCCCTCCAATGGCGCTGGATTACTATGATAGCAGATATGAGGAATAAGGAACCCCATTCATTGCTTAAATTTGCAATGGAAAGTAAGCATGCTCCCTGGTATGTCATGTTGGGCAGAGAAAGAAAAAGCTATTGGCTTCCATTAACATTCCAACCACCTCTTATTCTTTCACCTCTTCTGCCTAATTCAGGAACCTTGGAAAATCATGACATGGTAGCAGAGGTTAGAAGGTGGGAAACATACAGGGACAATAAGGGTTTTTACTTGAGTTTTTCTAATGGAGGAGTTGGACAGAAAATAGTTGTAGATATCAGAATGCATGCCAGGCTAAAGAACTACCTCTTTGCTTGAGGACCAGCAAAGGATTAAGCTGAGGGGAATGATAAGGCCAAGATAGGCCCATATAGTTTTATGTTTTCATATGTTTTATGGCTACTTTTGAAAGACTTTATATGTTTTTATGATAATTTCCAGACTGTTTAAATATCTTAGAACTGTTATATCTATGGGTGTATGCAAATATATGTGAAATGTTTTTGAAAAAGTTTATAATATGCTATCTATGTGTTGTATGGATATATGGAATTAAATCTGGTACCTTCTGTCTTACCTTAAGTCGGGTGGGTTTCCTGTAGCCATATGGTGAAGAGCAAGGTAGTAAATAAACTTGTTATGAATTCTTTGTCTTGGATATGTACACGTGCTAACCCTTTTGTAGAGGCAATGGATCCATGAAAAAGGAAGGAGTCAACATAAGAGGAATAGAGTAATGCTTTGAAGGGACCAACTATTGTGGAGCTCATAATGGTTCTACTACCACGGGTGAGAATGAGTCTTGTTGCAGATGAATCACAGCTGAAGCGGTCACGATGAAGTCAATCTAGCAGTAGAATGTTCCTAGATTTCATGAATGTATAAATGTAGTTTGTTCCTTTAGTTTGAGTTGTTGGTTGTGTTCTTGATGACTGCCATATCCCTAATGTTGGGGAAGTCCTAGTCAATAGGATTTTGTTTCAATTTGTTGTTAAATAAGCTGGAAGTTCTATTCCCAGTAGTTAGTCGATAGATAGAGAATTATTATTACAATACTCTATTGTAATTCAGAAAGAGATATACAGTCTTATTTTCTGTATCCTGTATAATCCATGTTTTATGAATAAACTATGAGAGCTTCAACTTCTAGTATCTGAGATCTTGTTTATTCACATTTTCGTGGGGGCCCACACAGAAGGTGAATCTAATTTGTAGTTAAGTAGGTTGCAAGTTATTTTAGTAAGTAGATTGAAATTTATTTGAAACAAGTAGGACTATGTTGCTCCTGCAGCCACTAGTAACAGTACCAGTGATTGTTGCTACAGCAAAGGTAGTTAGCTAGTTTATCATTCCTGCAGCATAGGATTAAACTTACTATTCTGGAAAGTCACTTCATCTTTAGATTACACTGTTGACATTTCATTTCCTAGTTTAGTTCCTTTCAAGCATTTCCCATTTACTATAATGATGGCTTTCAGAATGGATTAGAGCATATACTTTGCAGTCACTATTTCAATTCTATGCTCCCTAGTCAATAATTTAATTAGTTCAATGTATTGTTTCTAGTAGAAAGGATGCATAATCCTTAACTATAAGAGGTGTTATAAAGAGCAGTCAGTTGCATAGGCCAAAAACAACTTGATAGCCTCAAGTCTGCTCACAGGGGAAAATGTATCAGTGTAGTCTATTCCTTCTCCCTATGCATATCCTTTACATACTAATCTTGATTTGTTCCTTACCACTGTGCCTTCTTCATTCATTTTGTTCTTGAATATCCACTTTGTTCAAATCACATTCTTGTCATGAGGTCTAGGGACCATTTCGCATGTTTCATTCTTGATTATTTGATCTAATTCTTCTTGCATGGCACTTTTCCAATATGAATCTTTGCATGGATCTTGAACACTTAAGGGTTCAATCTGTGAAAGTAAGCATACCTCTTCATCAGTGATTGAACCTTTTTCTCTAGATCTTGTCAAGACTTTTGCGCTCAGATCTCCAATGATATCTTCCTTAGAGTGGTATTTGGATGTGTATCTTGATTTCTTAGGAGTAATACTTTCATCTATAATTTGTGATTCTTCTTCACTTGGTTTAGGATTGTTACATGAAACATCAATACAGTCAAACATTTCTTCAATAAATGTGTCCTTATTGATGGGTCTAGGCTCATCTTCAATCATGGGAGCATAATCATAATATCTTTCTTGAATCATAAACTTCTCATCAATATTCACATGAGTACTTTCAATGATCTTCTTTAATCTTAGATTAAAAAATCTATAGGCTTTGCTTTTAGTAGAGTAACCAAGAAAAATACCTCTATCACTTCTAGCATCAAACTTTCCAATGCTATCATTTCTCTTTATATAGTACTTGCTTCCAAAGATTCTAAAATATTTTACAGTAGGTACATTACCAAACCAAATTTCATAGGGTGTCTTGTATGTGCCTAGCCTTAATTGTATTCTATTGATAGTATAGACTGTTGTATTGATCGCATCTCTCCAATAAGTATGAATAACCTTACCTTCAATCATGACAGTGTGCATTGTGTCAAGTATTATTTTGTTCCTTCTTTCTGCAATCCCATTTTTCTAAGGGGTTCTAGGTGCACTTAGCTGTCTCTTGATTCGATGGTCTTTGCAGTAATCATAAAACTAGTCAGAGGTGAATTCTCCTCCTCTATCAGATCTCAAAAATTTTGTCTTTAGTCTAGATTCATTCTCAACCTTAGCTTTGAACACTTTGAACTTCTCAAAAGCTTCAGATTTGTCTTTAAAGAATGCAACCCACATCATCCTTGAGAAATCATCAACAAATAAAATGAAATACCTTTCTCCGTAGTAAGATCTTGTTTGAGTAGGTCCACATAGGTCTATATGTATCAGATCTAATTTGTTTTCTACAGAGTCTTGTTTGCTCCTGAATGAGGTCCTCACATGCTTCCCCATCACACGTTCCCTGCACATGGTATCAACTAGTCTTGCAATACTTGGAAGGTCTCTCACTACCTTTACATTACTTATCTTCACTATGTTGTCAAAATTGATATGACAAAGTATCTTGTGCCATAGCCAACTGTCACCTACTTTTGCAAAAAAACAACTTACTACTGATTAGGGCTTCTTCAGCAAGGTCCTTCAAGGTGGGAACTTCAGTTTCTTGAGTGGCAATCTCATAGATCTCAAATCCAATGCACTGAAGATGTGTTACCATTTTTTTCTTCCAATCAAGATAGTTTTCTCCCTCAAACTTAGGACTCTCTTTCCTAAAGTATGCCATCTGATCTACCTTAAGATGTTAGGCTTTCTCTCCAAGGCACTTGGCTTTGATACCAATTTTTGGAATAGTCCCAAGGATAACTGAGAGGGGGCGTGAATCATTTATCAGTTAATTTAATTCTTTTCTCTTTCTTAAATGTAATTTTATATAAAGTAAATGCACATTCAGATAACACAATAGAGTACTCAACAATTTTGATTATGGGGAAACCAAATAGGTAAAAACCCCGGTGGGAATTAGCACCCACAAATAAATGCACTAGTTTATAATGATCCTTGTTAGAAGATCTTACAACCCTATTAGGAGTTGATCTTTACAATGCAAGAAGTATAGATACCTGGTTAAAGGTCGGACCCTATTAGGAATCTTTTACAAATAACCTGTTAAGGGTGAGGACTCACTATCCAATAACTCACTGCTAAGATGGTGAAGGCTAAAACCTTTAGTACAATAGATATACACTATATCTAGTAAATGAACTCTTTGAGTAGACCTGTTGTCTTGATTAGTTCCAATGAATTGCAATCAACTTTTGATTCTTCACATAGATCTTCAACTTATTCTTTCTGACTTTCTTCTCTCCTTTGTCTTTTCTTTTTCACTTCATTTTTCACACTTAGAAAACATAATAGAACTGCTATATGTATCTTTCACCAAGGATAAGGTCATAATGGTATTTGGAAACACTTCATCAACTTTCTTGTCAACTCAACCAAGCAGGCAATCAAAGTTAGGACCGCGCAACTCAAACTGAATAGACACGGTGCTTTACAAAGTTGGCTTCACCAAATTAACTCTAATATCCATATTCTGTTGAAACATGTTTAGTGCCTTTGGATAATTATCTTTAAATCATAACTAAATATTAATACAAACACGCATATCTTGAAGATAGGTGCCACTCAAGAGACATTGTATTTACATCAGCTCTTAAAAGATAAACTCCAGAAACTGTAACTGCCATAATTGATTAGTCATAACTCAACTTTAACTGCATATCTGACTTGGCGTGAATGCACATAGCATCTAGAACATGTATACACCATGGAAATAAGCACGCATAGTACCAAACATTTGTACTGATAATTGCATATAGGATACTTGATGTATATTATATGTTGTCATCAATGACAAACATACAATCAATTATTTTCACAGAAGCAAATCTCCAACAGGTTGCGGGAAAGGAATTCAGATTGGAGTACATCAATACAAAGAAGAAAATAGATAATATATTCACTAAAAAAATTTAAAAAGATGCCTTTGAGTATCTCATAGGTATGTTTGGGATGAGAAACCCTCCTTGTGAGAACAAAATGATTTAGGAATGCATCAGTCCAGAAGTTATCAGATCTATATTATTCTTTGGACTTGATGCTTGGATCTACTCCTCACGGGGTGTGATCACAAGAACACAAAAAAAACATATTTGGGTGATCAAGCACCTACTTGTTGCAGGTATGAAGATTTTAAAAATATACATCTTGTAGAGGTGTAATATACAAAGAAGCAAAAAAATTTGGCACCCTTTTCCATTGATGTCAAAGGGGGAGAGATACAAGTGAAAACTCCCTATTATTTTAGGGGGAGTTGTGAAGAGGATATTGAGAAGATTATATTAAGAAGGCTACTTTTGGGTTGATGGATTTTCACATATGTTGCCATCAATTCCAAAGGGAGATATTTCTAGAATTTTTTCTATTTCAGGTGTTAACATTCATTTGTTTTCATTGATGTCAACATATGTTTTAGTTGGATGCATTAGAACTTTTAGAAAGACCAGTTATCACAGGTACAAGTGAGATTAACATATATGTATAGAAAGTGTATGATGTGTGAGAACATGTGAGTGTAGGTTTATGCTAAAGGATGGCTATATAGCTTATGTCTGAGGTCAATGGATCTTATGTTGATATTTTCATACGTTATAGTTATTTTGGTGAAGACTAGTTATAGTGCAGTGATAGAGGATTATAACAAAGATGGTCTCTGAGTTTTTGGGATAACTTGGATATGAGCATAAGTTATGAAATACAAGATTAAGGCATGATATAAGATACATGGGAGAACATTATTTTTTATTCTTGTATCACTGGATTCTTGATGACATCATCTGAGGCATGTAAAACAACAAAGACCTATTTGGGGCCGACCATAGAGATGTAATGTGTTAAATTATTGGTGAGCATGAATTATGGATATGGGTGTGTAGCTAATGATTTATATTTTTTAACTAATTATGTAAGGTACCCTATATATCTTAGAAATATCCTATGTAATTTTTTGTATATTGGGTAAGTCTTAACAGGTCGACCTAATTGCTTATTGTAACTTGTATAAAGAAACAAGTGCCTTGATGTGTAAAAATATGGATTTGATGTATTGGTTGCTACGAGCATGTGGTGTTATAAATAATAGGTATTGAGAGGGGAGGGGGGTTAATTAGGAGTAAAAAAACTTTTATACTTATACTAATACCTTTGAATAGTAGCGAAAGTGATACAGGAGCATCTTGGGTGTAAGAGCAATCTTGCATCACCCAAAAATATTTTATGGTTTCTTTTCAATAAGAGTTATTTTGTATAGTGTTGCTATTTCTAGAAAATTACTATTTTTATTAAGTTTTTTTTCTAAGCTCAGAATGTTCTATATTCTTCCCTGGAGGTTCACTTTGATTGTATCAGCCTGCCAGTAAAGTTTCATTGCCATATAAAGTCTAGTTTTGTAGATGTTGAATATTTTCAGTATCTGCAGCAGGGTACAGAAACTTCAAACTCAGTTTTGAAGGATTTAGAGGCTCCGAATGGGGTCAAAACATTGGCTGACTAGAGCTTGTGTGAGTCAGGCATTGTAGATCACTTCATGGAATTACCAAAATTTGATTACGGCGGCCCATCAGGTCAACGGGTGATGAGTTATGGTCTTCAGAAGTTGCGCTACCTGAACTTGAAAATGTTAAAGTTTCTTCAAAATTTATTTTTGGGTTCTGAACTTGTTTGGGCCTATTCTAATGTAATAAAAATAAATAATAATATCTTAGGGATGGTCGGCCTCAAACTATAGGATTTAATTTCTAGAATCTTCTTGGGCGGTTAAAATTGCCTATATATTGAAGGCCCATAGGGTTGTGTAGGGAAGTTCTGGGTTATGCATCTGGTGGATCTGGCTTGTAGAGTATTGTAATAAAATGCCCATGTGGTTGTGCATGTTTCATTTTTGAATGTGCATGTTATATTTCAGAATATTGTAATTTCATTTCATGGTGGATAATAGAAAGCCCATTTCTTGTCTTTGCAAATCTTGTTATTCTTGATTTTATTGTGTTTTTATGTTAAAAAGGGGAGCACCCTTCATCAAGTGGTATCAGAGTGGGAGTTCCTGAGTGTGTAGATAGAACATTGATTGTGAGAGAGTTTGCACCAGGACTTCAGTTGTGGGTTCACCTGATAAGATCCGAAAATGCCTCCATGAAGGAACCATGGTGGGAGAGTTGCAGGTGTGACAGAAGAGGGTTTTAGAGTCCTCCAGAGACAAGTGCAAGCGTTACAAGAGGAGCTGCATAGAGGAATAAATATTATGGTTAGAGATGAAAGTGAAGATTAATTCAAAGAAGAAGGAAAAGGTGACCAGGAAGCACCGAAAGCGCCTAGAGATCCTAAATATTATGGGCTTTTGAGGACCATTTTCAAGATTGGAAAGAGACCCAAGATTGAAGTTCCCATGTTTTCAGGGAATCTTAACCTAGAGGAATTGATCGACTGGATCAATGATCTAGAAGAATATTTTGAGTATGAAGATGTTGAAGATCCAGATCGGGTTAAATTTTTGAAGGCCAAACTAAAGGGCCATGCAAAAATTTGGTGGCAAGAGATTTAGTTGGAGAGGAATAGAAGAGGAAAGGAGAAAATCAAAAGATGGGACCTAATGGAGGAGAATTGAAGAGACAATTTATTCCCATTAATTATGAGCTTGATCTGCTGAGGAAAATGCAAGGGTTGAAACAAGTGGGAAAATTTGTGTAGGAGTCTACAGAAGAGTTCTACCGAGTCCTCATTAGAATAGGTCATGCACAACTTGAGAAGGAAAAAGTAGCTCGTTATCTTTATGGATTGTAGCCAAGTATTTAGGGTGAGTTGATCCTGGTTAGAATGACCAAAATTGAAGAGGAATAATAATTTTCCTTAAGGGTGGAAGAGAAGATGAATAAGAAGTTTTAAAGAAAGAAAGGTGGAAGAGGTCATAGTAGAAGATCTGGTAGATGTTCTTATGGAGGCCAAAATGAAGATCAGAAAAAGAATGATGAGTCAAGTAGTAGTCAGAATCAGAGGGGAAATAATTTCAATCATTCTCATGATCAAAATAACAGGGGTAAAAGAGGAAGAGAAAGAGGGAAAGGACTAGGAAGAGGAGGTTTTTGTGGGACATGTTTCCATTGTAGAGAAGAAGGACACTGATCCTATGAATACCCACAGTATCAATGAAGGACGAATAGGAGGACTAAAGGCCATGCACAAGTTGCACATGCAAATGAAGAAACTTAGTTAAAACACTTAAATGATGGTTAGAGAGGAGAAACCCTAGTTGTCAGGAGGATCCTGATAAATGAAGAGAAGAGCTCAGATTAGAGGAAGAGCATATTTCACACAAGATGAAAGTGTGAGGATAAGTGTTGTGATGTGATTATTGATGGTGGAAGCACTGATAATATGGTATCAAAAGAAATGGTCACAAAGTTTAAGATGAAAAGGGAAAAACACCCATGTCCATATAGAATTTCCTGGGTGCAAGATGACCACAAGGTCTTGGTTAGTGAGTAGTGCTTAGTGAAGTTCAAGATTGGAAGTTACCAAGATGAGGTACTTTGCAATATCATCCCCATGGATGCATGTCATTTGTTGCTGGGAAGGCCTTGGCAGTTTGACAGGCATGTCATACATGATGGTCATGATAATACTTATTCTTTAACAAAGGATGGAGTCTGACACAAGCTGAAGCCATTGAAGTAAACAGGAGAAAAGGTACGTAGTAATGCCATAATATTTTTAGTTGATGGAAGAAAATTATTAGAAGGTATGGGATATGAGCATACATGTTTTTCCATAATTCCAAAAGTGGGTAAAGGAGAAGTAGAAGATGTACCTACAAAATTTGCAAACTTGTCAGAGGAGTTTCAGGATATTGTTTCTGATAATGTACCTAATTGATTACCACAAATAAGAAAGATCAATCATCAAATGAACTTAATCCCAAGGGCCATTTTTCCAAACAAGGTAGCCCATAGGATGACTCCAGCAGAGAGTGAGAAATTGAATAGACAAGTGCATGAGTTGTTGCATAAGAGATTGATCTAGGAGAGATTGAGCCCATGTGATGTACCAACAGTATTAGCACCAAATAAAAATGGAGGATGGAGGATGTTTACGGATTCTTGAGCTATCAATAAGATCACTATCAAGGATGGATTTCCCTTACCAATAATGGATGATATTATGGATTGTTGAGTGGAGCTGAGTATTTCACAAAGATAGATCTAAAGAGTGGATATCACCAAATCAGGATCAGAGAATGAGATGAAAGGAAGATAGCCTTAAAGACAAGGGAGGGCTTGTATGAGTGGTTAGTCATGCCTTTTGGGCTAACCAATGCACCGAGAACATTCAGGTGGCCCATGAATGAAGTACTGAAAAAATTTCTAGGTAAGTGTTTAATTGTTTACCTGGATGATATTTTGATTTTCGGTAAGACATTGGAAGTGAATATGATGCATATTTATAAGGTGTTTGAGAGGTTAAGGGAAGATAAGTTGATGATTAATCTAAAGAAGTGCAGTTTTGTGAAGAAGGAATTAGTGTATTTGGGATTTTTAGTCTCGGTAGAAGGTCTAAAATAGACCCAGAGAATGTGCAGGCTATCCTTGAATGACCTACCCCAAGGAGTGCTACTAAGGTAAGATCTTTTCATGGTTTGGCTATCTTTTACAGAAATTTTATTCAAAGTTTTGTAGTATCTATCGACCCTCGACTGAAACAATGAGAGGGGGTATGAAAGAGTTCAAGTGGACTATAGGGGCAGATAAGAGTTTTTAATTGTTAAAAAGAAAAGTTACATAACAACCTATTTTAGCACTTCAGGAAGTTAAACCCATTTCTTATTTTAGTCAGAAGTTGAATGATGCCAAGAGAAAAAAAAAAATTATGATCAGGAGTTCTATGCTATAGTTTAGGCATTGAAGAAGTGGATAAATTATCTTTTCCCAAAAGATTTTTTTTATTTAATGATCATCAAGCTTTGCAATTTTTGAATAGTCAAGGAAAGTTGAATCAGATTCATTTGAATGGGTTGATTTTTTGTAGAGCTACACTTTTGTTTTGAAACATAGGAGTGGGAAGTCTAAAAGGGTTGTAGATACCCTTAGAAGAAACCTTATTTTGTTGACAAAGATGTAGATTGAGGTTGTTGGGTTCAAGAAACTCAAGAGTTTGTATCTCGAAGATCCAGATTTTGGTGAATCTTGGAAAGCTTGTAGAGAACCTGTTACTCTTGATAGAACCAAATGGTTGGATTTCATAATCCAAGATGATATGTTGTTCAAAGGTAGTCAGTTGTGCATTGTAAAGATTTCCATGAGGGAGAATCTAATCAAATAAAAACATAGTGGAGGACTGGCTGGACATTTTGGGCGAGATAAAACCATTTCTCTGGTTAATGAGAATTATTATTGGCCAGAGTTGCAACAGGATGTTAAGAAATTTTTACAAGGTTGTAGGGTATGTCAGATGGAATACGGAGTGAAGTAGAACACATGTTTATATCAGCCATTACATGTGCCAGAGAAGCCATGGGAGGATATTAGTATATACTTTGTTCTTGGCCTACTGCTAACTCAAAGAGGGCATGATTCCATCTTTGTAGTGGTGGATAGGTTTTCAAAAATGGAATATTTCATTCCTTGCAAGAGGACTAATGATGTTGTTCATGTAGAAGAATTGTTTTTAGGGAGGTGGTTAGACTACATGGATTACCAAAGAGAATAGTTTCAGATCGACACCAAGTTTGTGGGTACTTTTGGAGAACCTTGTGGAAAAAATTGAAGACAAATTTGAAGTTCAGCTTAGTAGACCATCCACAAATTGATGGATAGATGGATTTGTGAATAGGAGTTTGGGAAACCTTGAGATGCTTGGTTGGAGATAAACCAAAGGGATGGGATTTGGTTTTACCATAGGCATAATTTTCATATAATAATTTTGTTAATAGGAGCATTGGTAAATCACCATTCCCTATAGTGTATGGAAGTAGTCCCAAAAATGCATCAGAGTTAAGAAAGTTGGACAAAGGAGAGACAAGTAGTGTTGAAGCTTAAGAATTTGCAGAGAACTTGAAGAATTTGCATGAGGAGGTGAAGCAACATATTAATAAAATGAATATACAGTACAAGGCTAAGGCAGACAAGAAAAGGAGGCATAAGGAATTCTAGGTGGGAGATGAAGTCATGGCTCATTTGAGAAAGGAGAGATTTCCAGTAGGAACATATAATAAGTTGAAGATGAAGAAGTTTGGACCATGCAAAATAATAAAGAATGTTGATTCAGGAAATGCTTATGAAGTAGAGTTTCCCAGTGAACTCAATATTTCACGAGTATTTAACATTTTAGATTTGACAGAATATAATGAGGGAGGTGTTGAGGATCAGATCACAGAAGCACGGTGGAATATTCTAGTAACTACTTTAGCTACATAGGAGATTGAAGATATTTTGGATAGTCATGTTTGTAGAAGTGCAAGGAATAGGACATGTGAAGAATATTTGGTCAAATGGAAAGGGAAACCTGTAGAAGATTCATCAGGGCTATTAAGGGAGGAGGTTAACCATCTTGGTTTTCCTTTGAAAACCTCAAACGTGACAGGGTCACTTCTCAAATTACCTTGAGTGTCTAATGCAGGAGCATCCTAGGTGTAAGAGAAATACTGCATCACCCAAAAATATTTTATGGCTTCTTTCCAATAAGGGCTATTTTGTGGAGAGTTGTTATTTATGGAAAGTTACTATTTTTATTAATTTTTTTGTTTGAGCTCAAAATGTTATATTTTATCCCCTGGAGGTTCACTTTTATTGCATCAGCTTGTCAGTAAAGTTTCATTTCCAGATCAAGTCTAGTTTTGTAGATGTTGAATATTTTTGGTATTGGCAGCAGGGTACAGAAACTTCAAACTTAGTTTTGAAGGATTTAGAGGCTCCAAATGGGGTCAAAACCTTGGCTTACTGGAGATTACAAAAACTAGGTTTTTTAGAGAACTTTGTGGAATCTTTGAAATGGGGCTACGGCAGCCCATCGGGTCAACGGGTGATGACTTATGGTCTCCAGAAGTTGCGTTACCTGAACTTGAAAATGTTAAAGTTTCTTCAAAATTTCTTTTTGGGTTTTGAAGTTGTTTTGGTCTATTCTAATGTAATAAAAATCAATAATAATTTCTTAGGGATGGTCGACCTCAAACTTTAGGGTTTAATTTCCAGAATCTTCTTGGGCAGTTAAAATTGCTTATATATTGAAGGCTCGTAGGGTTGTCTAGGGCAGTTTTGGGTTATGCATCTGGTGGCTCTGGCTTGTAGAATATTGTAATAAAATTTTCATGTGGTTGTGCATGTTTCATTTCTAAATGTGCATGTTATATTTTACAATAATGTAATTTCATTTCATGGTAGATAATAGAAAGCCCATTTCCTATCTTTGTAAATCTTGTTATTCTTGATTTTGTTGTGTGTTTGTGTTAATAAGGGGAGCACCCTTTATCAAAAAGAAACTTCCAAACTATGAAGCATAAAAATGTAATTGTAAAGTAAAAGTACAATGAATGAATAACAACACATGCACACTCATAACACTTATATTTTCATCATGGAAACCCTTGATTAGAGGGAAAAACCATGGTGGGGATGACACCCACAAACTTCTTACTGCAGTAGAAAAGAGTTCTCTTTTAGGAGCTTACAATATGTCACTTTCTAGGTGACTCACCCTATTAGGAGTGACTGATACCGTGTTAGAAGTATCTAAATTCCTATTACAGACTACCTTGTTAAAGGATTTAATCTCACTATTACATTTTCCACCCTATTAATGGATTTACAAAAAAAAATCTTGTGAGAGACTACCTGGTTATGGGATTTTAGCTTGTTGAAACTATTAGGACTACAACAATAAAATTGACTTGTGGAATGCACTCCTAAATTCTAATCAGATCCTTGATGCTCTTTTCTTTCTTTGAACTCTATCTTGAATCTTCTCTATAATCTTCTCTGCAATCATTATTAGAGATCTAACACTTCAACTGTTCTTCACACATTTTTTCCACTCTTTCATAATTACAATTATCCTCTTATAGCTTTTACCTTTGAAAGCAAATGAAATTAGGGTTTTTGTTTCCCTCCAAAATTGTTGCTTCAATTACAACCAACTCATAGAAACTTTAAATCCTTACCGTGTAATCCATAACAAACTTCAAGTTGTTATCTCCAATGTGAAATATTCCTTCAATATTATTGGTCCAAAATATGCCTTGAATTTGTAATCAGAGTTGTACACAACTACCAAGAAATTGAATTATTCAACTCAGAAAAATGTACCATGTTTTTCATTCTCTCTAGATTCATTCAATCATCCACCATCATAACCGGTTTACTCAATCATTCAAAACTGTTCAATAACCTTTACCTTTTACCCGTTCACTGAAATGACCGGTTAATAGTATCTTCACTAATGTCCTTTACTGGTGTGACCCAAGTGGCATAGTCTTGTAAATCTTAGTTCACATATTTTTCTTCTATCTTCTAGTATACTGATAGCATACTTGTCTTCTTTTACCGATCTCTCATTCACCTATTCTCTTGTTCACCTGCTGCTTTTCTGACTTGACGTCGCCGATTGGTGAAACTGTATACCAGTTGGTATACCTATATTTACTTACAAAAAACTTCCTTACCTATGTAATGGTTTTCTATAAAGGACAATCATACCCTTTAGAATCATTATTAGTGTCATCTCTCACTATTCTGATATCATCATTCTCCCCTTTGATATTGATGGCAAAAAAATGTATAACTCCCCTTGAATCTAAAACTCTTATGTCTACTATATACTTCCTCTTTTATCTACTTATATATTCACCCTTTCTTGACATTAATGCCAAAAACTATGATAAAAAATGTATATATACAAGGGCATTCATACTTTATAATCTATCAAATATAATCTTGAAATGTACCTTTGCAATGGCAAGTGAATGATCCCATGACTCTTTTAGTGTTGTTAGGGAAATGTGATGATCATTTATGCCTGAATCTAGATCCTCCATACTATCAATTGTACTGATGTATGGAGTATCTATTAACACTTCAACTTTCTTAAGATATTCTTGGATCATATCCATGTGTGGATTTAGAAATCCTTAGAGTTCTAGCAAGGTCACCCTTATTGTATCCTCCTCAGCCTTTAGTTCCATTTCCTTGTTTGTTAATGCTTTCATCTTTGTAGTATGTTCCATCATTGAATTATTCAATGGATCCAATTGGTTGACAAGTGTAGTTAACTTTGTTTCCATCTTTTTCTTCTTTGTCAAAATCACTACAGTGAAGTTGGTCGGAATAGATATCTTATTGAATATTTTTCCAAATTCAAGTAGTGATTGCTTGAGTTTTATGAATAGTTCAAATAATTAAACTCTCTAAAGTACAATCTTCTACAGCAGTTTCTCTGTAATCTCCTTCTCCAATATCTTCTCTACTTTCTTGATCATTTCCTCTTCCATGTCATGATCTAGACTGGTAATTGTATCGACTAAGATTTTGAGTTGATCAATAATGGATGCGTCTTCATCAATATTGACATTAGGTACTAGATCAGAAACTATAGAAATGGTTTTCCTTAGGATTTTTGTTTTGTACTTATTTTGCTTCATTCTATTCTTCTCAGTATTTTTTGCTAGTTTTGTTGAAAATAATAACTATTCCTTGGGTTTCAACTTATTAAAATATTTATTCAAAATATCAAATTCAGGATCATCTTCTTCATCTTCATCTTCTTCTTCTTCCATTTTCTTCCTTTTGTACTTCTCACTGTATTGTCTGTGTTATTTTGTGAATCACTAGGGGTGTTATCCTTTGGTGTTTCAGATTCATCTTTAGTACTCTTCTCACCTATACCAGTGTTACTTATTTCTTTCTTTGTTTATTTATCTTGTTCTTGATCTTTCTATTGTTCACCTTGTTTTTCCTGAGTAGCTTTACATTTTACTATATCCTATGGTTGATCAGTGTGTTGGTGCCCAAAAATGAAGGATCGGTTTTGGCCAACTGATAGGTACACGCTAGTACCTCTACAATTCTAGCTTAATTAGGCCAAGGCTAGTATGCCTGATTTCATTTCAAATTGATCACTCCTCTATGACGCGTAACTGCATACACAGATATCAAATCTACTCCAAGGTGGTAAAAGGGCCTCGGAGGCAACAATATAATATCCTGATGTTCTTCAAAATATAGACTTTAAAACTAATTGAATTATCCTTTAAAAAACCCTAATTTAATAAATGCTTGAAAATTGATTTAAATTATCAAAGAACTATAGAATACGAATCAAAAGACCATGTTCAAATAATAAAACCAATGCCTACTAAAAATATGGGTTATAGAGCTAGAAAAATCTAGTCCTACGTACAATCAAAGACGATTTTAAAAACTTACTTTCAATAAAACAAGATCAATAGGCTTCCTCTTGAATTATAATTCAAATTAATAAATATAATCAGTCTTATCAAATTTAACTCAAATTAAGAGACCGATAAGAACAACAGAAGACACTCATATCTTACAATTGATATTCAAACCACATATATTAAATTTGAATTATAAAATCAGGGAATATAACACAATGAAGCACTCTAATACACAGAGTATCTGAAAGACTAACTGAAAATACATAACAATATAATCATAAACAATAGAGTAACACTTAACTCATCTGACATTTGAAAATTAGTGCATAATTATTCATATCTGCAGTAGTATATCCTTTCTCTCTGGAATTTTTCCTCCAAAAATCTTATTCTAAATGTTTCAGGTTTATTTGACTTAATATTTATATATGTTCAAAGGTTTCCTGTGAAAGGTCATACCTTTTCACAAAAACCTAATCCTACAACTAACCCTAAAAATTATACAAATCAATCATATGTATGGCTTAAAAAATCTTTTCCCACATCACATTTGTCATATTCTTTGTATTATTTGGTTTATCATATCCTATTTATATCATAAAGTTCCTACACATTAAATCCCAAAATTAGATAATTAATAAAATTTAATTTAGGGTTCATATTAATAATGTTCTCAAATCTCAAAATTAATAACATATCAAAATATTTAATCAAGAGAGTCATAATGTTATTTTTAACATAAGGTAATATGAAAATATTTTATTTAAATATGCCAAAAATGATATGGTTTTAAAATAAATTAAACCAAATAATATATTTCAAAATAATTTTACCTTATTAAAATATTTTACACTAATAATCTAGGGTAAACTAAGATAATGCTAAAGAAAAGGAAATATGTTCATGTAAAAATTTTAATAGCAAACATATAAAAGAAATGAGATAATATGATTTTCTTTAACATATAACTCCAAGAAAACACTTAGACTAACTGGTTAGAGGGGGATGGGTAGGTAGGTAGGAAAAAAGCGGTGGCTTGAGAGGTCGAGTGTTCAACTCCCAATCGCCACCCTTTTGCCCAACATCCATATTATTCCTCTATAATTATTTTTATTTCAAAAATTATAAATGCATTTAACACATTGAAATAAAATAATTAATTTTGCTTATATAGTTTAACAAGGAAATAAATATAAAAATGAAACAATAATAAACACTTCCCTGAAAATTTTATGTAAATTTGGAGCTGAATTTTTGGGTGTCAATAGTGGCTCCAATTAGGGACATGTGTCAATACCTGGACACAGTGAGAATCTGGATATCTTGGGGAGAAGAAGACCACTTGAAGGAAAATTATTTCAAATACTAAAAATATGTTTCATAATAACATGCTTTCCTATTAAAAAAATATAAATAATAAAATCATAAGAAAAATAATAATATTTTAAATATCAAAATAATTAAAGAAAATCTTATTACCTCAATATATACTTACCCATATTACCCTTTTCAACGCATATTATTACCTCTTTCATTCTTGAAGAAAACCATTAAAAAAGTGCAGTACTTCTTCCAATAACATAGTGCCAACTTAGCCAATGATCATTTCATTTTCCATCGTATTTATTCCAAAGTTTGAACGCACAATACCTTTGTGTCCCACTTATCACTCATTTGTATAGCTATTGCTCACACTGATTAATTCTCTTGGATTTGTAATCAAATGGCGTTTCAAATTTTAACTTATATGCATGCTATTTTGTCTCCACCATGAGCACAACATAATATATATTTAAAGGCCTGCCTTTCCTACACCGATGATCATCTAGGGAGGAATGTTGATTGGGTGTAAACCAATCAGCTTAGGTGTGCAAGATGTAAATAACCAGCGGACCCTAACTTTCTTCTTAGCCTTTTTGTCTTCATACATACCTTCCAAATATGCTATATGATGAACTTTTTCTTCAGCAGTGACATAAACATAGTTATTAACTGAAATGGTAATGTCACTTCACCGAAAAGGACTCATATGCCTCCAGCACTTTTACATTGTGAAAATGTAGCACTAAATATTACCGCTAGTTTTCTCATTCATCCAATATTATCTTCTGAATAGAGCTGATAATATCCTGCAGAGACTGTGATATGTTTTCTTTTGTTGACTAAAATGATGCCCAGGTTCTGATTCTATATTGTTGATTAATTTCTTCCCAGTTCAGCCTATAATTAATAAATATGAGCCATTTTTTAAAATTTCTGGGCGTTTTTGAGGCTACAGGCATCTCAAAAACATGTAAAAATGCCAAAAATTCATTTTTCATATATAGAGAAGGGTATGGGAACCTTTCTAGATGTATAAACAATGATTTAGAGTCAAAAATGACTTCAAATCTATGTTGTAATAAGAAAAATGTGACCCACTTCTTTGCAAGCCTTTAACACATTTATCACGCCATTTGTAGCCGCCTCCAGCACTTGTTCCTGATCACTAGTCAAACGACAAGCTGTGTGGACAACTCCTTCAATATAGATCTTTTTATTGGCTCCATATATCCTTCAATCTTAGATTGGTCAACACGGTCACATCAAACTCAAACCTCCAATTATTGATATTGAATCTTAAAGGTAGATAGACTCAGTAGCAAGCAATATTATTAATTATGGCTCTCAATCATTAAATATTCATTCCATTGTCATTTCTCTACTTTAGTGATAGCCGATATATACTAAGGAATATTTTAACAACCACATTCATAAATATTTTATATTCTTAATTCAATGGAAATTGACTTTTCTCCTCATATAAGCTTATAGGAACCTGTTGGCTGCTGAGATTCCATTCTCAATATCATGAAATATATTTTCTATGTAATTCTTTATCATGAGAGATCTTTGCATATTAACTTTCATTAATATGCAATGACCGCAGCACAAAATTGTAATGTTGATGATCTTGATTCTATCTTACTTGAATGTTTTGAATGATGTAATATGTTTGTACATAATGAATCCTTCTATCCTGCATATTCAAATACCCGCAGTAACTATTCACGGGATTAAAGTAAGGATTTATTTATTATTATATATTTTTTATCCAAAATAATTAGTCAGGAAATTTAGTGGCTACATATAGTGAAATGATAAATAAATCCAATCAATATAAATCAAGGGACTACAATCTATTAATATGACATCAAATAAAAAGAAAAAACATATAGAACATAACATAAATATAGAGAAAAAATATGGTAAAAAACATACTTACCTGCCCCAATACTTGAAACTTTTACCTCTGTCATAAATCTGATTCTGGTCATGTAACAGCATGTATCTTTTGGAGGCACCATATTTTTCTTTTCCATTATTCATATTTTCGTTGTATTCAAATTTCATCCAAATGTAATTTTCATAGAAATTTTGAATGTCATAAATCTAGATATCTTTTTCACTGTATAACCTCCTTTCTGAATATGCAATATTCTTATGCAAATCCCAAAACTTCACCTTCAAAATAATTACGTCTAGAAGAACCACATGCTCCACTATTTTATTGTCGTTTGCACTATGTTCCCAAAACATATTAAAATGAAATTCATTTCTAGTGAGATTTTTTTGAAATACTAATCTTTTCTTCTCAACCATATCATCATATATTATTTTTTTACTCTCCTTATGTATTTGATCTGAAAAATTTAAGTCATCCTTAAATGTGTTACCTTCTCCTATTCTTTCATATAGTGCTTCTGGACATGTATCACCTTCTAGAATATTTTGCAACAATAATCCATTTGCTTCTTCACATGTTTTTTCATTTTCTGCAATATCTTCACTATATAGTACTTCTAAAAAATTATTTATAACTACACCTCCTTCATTTTCAAACAAAGGATTTATAAACACAGATAACTCATGCATACCTTGGTCGAATACATTTTCCTGAAAATCATGATCCATTGGAAAAATATCAAAGTTATCTTGTAGAATATCTTCCTTCTCATATAACATACAAGATTTTTCTTGACCCCCTCTCAGCGGATTAAACAATGATCCACAATTTGAAAACATTTCTTCATCTTTTTTCAAGAAATTTGGTATACTTTCAAAACTATTAACCAAAACATTTCCTTTTTATAATTAAATGTTTCACTCTCATGAGATTTGTTTATTTTATCAAAACATATTTATTTATCAGCCTTCCTATCACAGTGAATTAGGAAAAACTCTGGATCATTTTTCTTTACATATTTCTGATATTCAAGATCTAATAAATCTAAAATCTCTTCTACACTAAGAATACTTTCTTCTTGATCATGACATTTTATATCTAGTTCCACACAAATATCATCTTGGAGGGAATCTTCTTCCATCTGATTCACACTTTCCTCTTCATTATAATTTGGAGCCTCATCTCTTGTATGTTTCACGTTGCATTCATTATATTCTTTTACTTTCTTAAAAAGGAGCCTCAAATCAGGGTCATCTATAGAAACTCCCAAATCATAAAGTTTTCTTCAAAATTCCCTAATCGAAGGCATGATATCTAATCGTATCTCCAAATAGAAACCCATCATCCTTATGAACAAATGAGCTACAGACTCACCCTCTTGTCTTTCTACATTGAAAAATGCATCTAAGGGAGACATGCAAGATTTTTTTTCCATGGTGTAATTTTGATTTTTTTCTTCACTTGTATTATTAAACTCATATAAGAACCATTGTTCAAATTCTTCCCAAGATGAAATACTCTTTTCAGGTATTGATTCATAAGCATTTCTTTCATATTCTTTCAAGGAGCTAGCAAACAGTCTCATGAAATCACTCTCTGTATCAATATCATACTTGTAAAGGAGCATACAAAAAGAATCCAAATGATCAATATCTAATTCACCATAATCTCCATAAAAATAAGACACTTCCTTTGAAAGATTTCAAAATACCTCGTCACCTCTATATTGAAACCTTCTTAGATCTAAAGGCTTAAAGCTTATTGGAATCAAAATGTTTCTGAAGAACTTTTCAAAAATCATGTAATAAATTTTTTATCACTAACAATGAAATGAAGTTCCATCTCCTTTCTGGATGTTCTCCCTCAATGGAGTCATTAACCAAAATATTTCAATAAATAGAGTTGCCACCTTCTTCTCAGAAGGAAAAATACATCCTGAAAATCTTGTATAGAGTCGCCACCTCAAATGTCTTGAGGAAAATTATCACTTCTTTCTTGCTTCAAACCTCAATATGAAAGCTTTCAAAATGTCAACTAGAAATTTTGAAATTTCTTTAAAACAACTCCCTAGTAGAGTTGCTAATTTTTTGGTGCCCAAAAATGAAGGATCGGTTTTGGCCAACTGACAGGTAAACGCTAGTACCTATGCAATTTTGGCTTTATTAGGCCAAGGCTAGTATGCATGATTTCATTTCAAATTGATCACTCCTCTATGACGCGTAACTGCATACACAGACAATCAAATCTTCTCCAAGGTGGTGAAAGGTCCTCGAAGGCAGCAATACAATATCCTGATGCTCTTCGAAATACAGACTTTAAAACTAATTGAATTATCCCTTAAAAACCCCTGATTTAATAAATGCTTGAAAATTGATTTAAATTATCAAAGAACTACAGAATACAAATCAAAAGACCATGTTCAAATAATAAGACCAGTGCCTACTGAAAAATATGGGTTATAGAGTCAAAAAAATCCAGTCCTACATACAATCAAAGACAATTTTAAAAACTTGCTTTCAATAAAACAAGATCATCACCTCAAAGGATTCCGCTTGAATCACAATTCAAATTAATAAATATAATCAGTCTTATCAAATTTAACTCAAATTAAGAGACTGACAAGAACAACAGAGGACTCTCAGATCTTACAATTGATATTCGAACCACATATATTAAATTTGAATTATAAAATCAGGGAATATAACACAGTGAAGCACTCTAATACACAGAGTATCTGAAAGACTAACTGAAAATACATAAACAATAGAGTAACACTTATCTCATCTGACATTTGAAAATTAGTGCATAATGATTCATATCTATAGTAGTATATCTTTTCTCTCTGGAATTTTTCCTCTAAAAATCTTATTCTAAATATTTCAGGTTTATTTGACTTAATATTTATATATGTTCAAAGGTTTCCTGTGAAAGGTCATACCTTTTCAAAAAAACCTAATCCTACAACCAACCCTAAAAATTATACAAATCAATCATATGTATGGCTTAAAAAATATTTTCCCACATCACATTTGTCATATTCTGTATTATTTGGTTTATCATATCCTGTTTATATCATAAAGTTCCTACACATTAAATCCCAAAATTAGATAATTAATAAAATTTAATTTAGGGTTCATATTAATAATGTTCTCAAATCTCAAAATTAATAACATATCAAAATAATTAATCAAGAGAGTCATAATGTTATTTTCAACATAAGGTAATGTGAAAATATTTTATTTAAATATGCCAAAAATGATATAGTTTTAAAATAAATTAAACCAAATAATATATTTCAAAATAATTTTACCCTATTAAAATATTTCACACTAATAATCTAGGGTAAACTAAAATAATGCTAAAGAAAAGGAAATATGTTCATGTAAAAATTTTAATAGAAAACATATAAAATAAATGAGATAATATGATTTTCTTTAACATATAACTCAAAGAAAACAGTTAGACTAATTGGTTAGAGGGGGATGGGTAGGTAGGTAGGAAAAAGGGGGTGGCTTTAGAGGTCGAGTATTCAACTCCCGATCGCCACCCTTTTGCCCAACATCCCTATTATTCGTCTATAATTTTTTTTATTTCAAAAATTATAAATGCATTTAACACATTGAAATAAAAGAATTAATTTTTCTCATATAGTTTAACAAGGAAATAAATATAAAAAAGAAAACAATAATAAATACTTCCTTGAAAAGTTTATGTAAATTTGGGGCTGAATTTTTAGGTGTCAACACAATGGTCTCAATGACATGTTTTGTTTCTTTACTCTTTTCTGACTCATCAGACTTGTTTTCTTCCGCGTCAACTATATCATCATTTATCTCAATAGGATTTACCTCAAGTGGAGACTAAAGTGTAATATCTTTAGCTTCATCTCCAACCATAGGAGATTTGGTATTTTCAGTGATATCCTCATTCATAACATCATCAACTAAATATTTAGTTAGGTCTATATGTCTAACCACGCTTGGAATGTAACCTAAAAAACCTCCTATTAACTCATTCAAAGTAAAAGTATCATCTATTTAAGATGTACCTGATGAATGTGGTTGATCCAAATTGAATATCCTTTTCCATATCACCAATGTCTCATCTTCAATTCTTTCTCCCTTCTAGCTAATAATCTTGCAGTCCTATGACCAATGTTGAATTTGATTTTGTATTTATCAAGTGATTCATCTACTTCATGTATTGTCAAATGTGTCATAGTAAAGAGAAGTTTCCTTTCTCTTATTTTATTTTTAACCTCAACTTCACACTCCCATCTAGCTTAAATTGCTTCATACAATTCATCATCAATATGAATTTTGATTTGATTAGGTGTTCTGATGAATTTGTGAAAGTGAAATACACTTTCCTCTTCAATGATCTTCTTGTCCTAATCAGATAAAATAGAAAATTTCTAGTCAGTGATATTACCTATCACTCCATGTTCTCTTATTGTTTTATCAATTTAAGGTGCACTCCTAGGAATGTGGAATCTTGTCTTTCCAGACTTCCCCATGTTAGTGATCTCTTTCTCAGAATCAGTTCTCTCACTGTATACATTTGTCTTCTTCTTTTTGTTTCTAGGAGAGGAATTTATATGTCCTCTATATTTTCTATTAACATATGTCCTTGTCTGGATAGGTTGAGATGCCTCAGGTGGCATAGGGTCAAAAGATTTATTATCAATACTCTTCTCCATACCAGACTTTTCTACCGATGGTAGTTCTAGAGTCTTACTCTAAGTTTCTTCTTTCTTCCTTTCTCTCTTAGCATAAGTATCTGAAATTCTCTTTGTTTTCTCACTTGTGGAACTACTACCTTCACCAGTAACAAAATTTTCTTCCAACTAACTAATTATCTTCTTTTATTTCCTCTTAATTCTTGGCTTTTTGAGTTGCAAAGTGATTCTTTCATATGCCTCCTCAAAAGTACCATACCTATTAGCTTCTTTGTTAATCGCTAGCTTCAATAAAGATTCAATGTTCAAGGTTAATATATATTCATCAGTCTCATATCCCACCTCAGGTATCCATAAAATTTTGGGATCTACCGCTTGCATCTTACAGGTGTCAGTATCACTAGAAAACAAATAGTATCTTTGTACTTATCCACAATGTGTGGAGGTATCATGTACCTCTTATGCATTTTTTCATAAAAATATTTGAAATATCCCCACATTACATTGTCTAGGTTATCACCTAATTCACTGATGTACTCATTTATCTAATATAGAGACGGTCTATCAGTTTTCCAAGTTACCGCTCCTTTACCAAGAAAATAGTTTTGCACATAGAAAAACATACACACCAACAGTGATCCAGAATTTAGTGATTTCTTCTTGTTTATTTGAATCATTTTTAATTTTTCTAGAAGCTATGACCTCACCATCTCAGCTAGGTCATATCTCATTCTTTCCTTCACTATTCGGTAAGTGGCATGAATAGTTCCATAGGGCACACTATTCTACCAACTATATTTATAAACCTTATAGCCAACAATCATTGTTGTAAATCAAACTTCTTGATCTTATATGTCATCTATAGTCATCGCTATATAATCTTGCTTCAAATTTTTTATTTGTGCAACCATCTTGGTTGATATTTTCTTTAGGGTGTAGGGTTCCCCATCTGATAAGAAACTAGTTATCAAGTGAATCAATTGTTTGGTAATTTTGATTGGTTCCTCCATCCATACAAATTTTTCATGAAAATGAATAAGACATATCTAATCCACTCTTCTTTGAAGATCTTAGGTAGGTCTAGTATGTGTGTCAAACCCTTCATTTGAATATGTTTGAACTCGTCTTTGAGTTTTCCATTGTCGCATATTTCTAAATATTCTTTTCTAAATTTGTTCATTACCTAGTTCCACAGTATTGCAGTGAATGAAAGTTCCTACATCTTCAATCAATATAACTTGATGTGGAATTAGGGATAGAGCACCATTTTTGTCAACTTCCACTTCCTTTAATGGGTGTATCTTATGTTCAAGTTTTTCCTCCTTGGTTATCTCGATTAATGTAGGTGTAGAAACCCTTGACGCTATAATAATTTCATAGATTTCTGCTTTGTAAATCTATCACACCAAATTCCTTTGTAAATGATCACCGCTCTGCTTAATATATCAGTTAGGGATTTAAAATTCACTGTTCAAATATATGTAAGTGATTAGCTCAAATATTTCTCACAATCAATCACAATAATAAATCATGCTTTTCTCTTGTAAACGCTCTTCGAAATGAAAGATGAATAATCAATAGGTTTATCTCTAATTTATTTTCCCAAGAAATTTAACCAATGGCTAGTTAAAACATTGAATGTAGTTCACCGATATCACTCTACCCACTACAAATTCCACTAGTTAATGCCAAAATTAGCATTAACACATAAATTTTTGCAAATGATAAAATCAATGATACATAACAACTCATCTCTATAAAATTCATCACAATAAGGGATCAGTTGGATAAACAATCAAATTCAGTCCCTAAGCAAAACTTACTTGCTTAGTTTGACGATGAATCCCTAGAGCCAGAGGATGTAGGGATCCCTATCAATGCATTGGCATCTTCTTTACTTTCTTCTTTCTTCACCCAAACCTTTTTCATCTCATTCCTCACTTCTTCAACATCAAAAGTCTTTTTACCTTTCCCATCTTCATTGTTTGGTGACCGGTTCCTGATCCTATAATTTCTTACAAGATGACCAACCTTATGAAAATAAAAAAATTCCATACCTATTATCCTCTAGGGTCCAACATTACCACTATAATTTCTTAATTGACAATTCATAGCCGCATGTCCATAGTTTCCACAAAAATTGCATGAAACATTCATGTTACCTTCTCTTCTTAGAACACTCATCGATTTGTTAGGTGTTATTGATCTGCAATGTTCTACCTTGCATACAAACTTGTTGCATGAATAATAGTAGCCATTGAAAATCCTTTCAGAGGATCTACTATTGGTTCTACATCTGCACTCATAAGCTTGATGACCATACTTATTTCAATTGTAACAATAACCATTAAAATGAGTAGTTCTTGGAATATTCACCAGTTGACTTCTACATACATTAGTAGTGTGTCCAGGCTTTCCATAATTGTATCAAGTAGGTTTAGTAGGTTTCTTGCCATTTGTACTTGTGTATACCTTAGAAATCTTAGATTCTTGTTCAACACTATATTTAGATGATTCTCCTTTTTCAAATTTGTTGTCATCGATATATCCTAGGCCAGAAGTATATTTAGGTCTCCTTTGACTTTTCAGTTTCTCATTGATCTTCTTCATTCTTTGTTCATATTGATTAAGTTTTACATTTTTCTCTCTCTCAATCTCCAAGTCTTCTTTCAGTTGCTCATTCTCATGTCTTTGTGATTCATTTTCAGTACACATTGTAAGTTTTCATCACCAGTGTCACTTAGTCGTTCATTCAGTGCATGGTTCTCATGTGTCAATCTTTGAAGTATAATATCTTTTTTCTCTTATCATTTATTCAACATTCTTCTTTTTAGATTCAATAGTTCTTTTTGTATCTTAAACAACTTCCGTGCCTTTAAGTACTTCACACATCCTTATAGCTTGACTTTGTTGTTCTAAAAAGAGTTATCAGTTTTGGACATTACTTACTCCTTTCAATAGGCGCGTACCAGTCCCTAATCCAATTTTGGCACAAAGTAGATTTTGTTTAACCCTTCACACACATCTCTAATAGACAACACTCCAAAGGCTAAGCATTATCATCAATCACCCAATCCTATTAATGTGAATAAATTGAACTCATGATATTAATAAATCTGATTATATTTCATCCTCACAAGGAACCAATTAGATAGGAAGCAACAAGACAACACTTCACAATTTATTTCTATTTCTTAAATCAATATTATAAAATTACAATCCAATTACACAAGTTTTGAAGGTGATAATCAATTTTCCAACTAATTATAATAGAGAGAATGAATTTAGAAAATAGATGATATCCTAATTGGACAAGAAAATAGGGTATATTTTATTGATATGAAAAAATTAAGTACAATCTAGAGATTTGCTTTCATTCAAAACTAAACTTATATCCCAGATGGTTGTGGTTTCCCCTCCAAAATTAGGGGAAGTGATAAGCTTTGAACCATTTACATTCTGTGACTATTCAATTAACAAGAAACATAAGCATCCAAAATAAAATGAAAACTTACAAACACAAACAAACAAAAGACAAAAATAAGGTTGCACATAGAATAACCTATCCATATATTTTCCCATCTTATGACTTCATTGTAGATCACAAATATTCTTTAACCCATTCTAAAATTTTCACCAGAGAAGGTCATTGAAAATGTAGTATGTCTGACAAGCTAAGGAGATGATCCCTCCATATTTTCCTAGAAATAGCTCGAGCCTCATTAATGAAATTTGAAAAAATTTCGTCAATGATGACAACTCTATCGAGGAAAATATTGAATTTGTCTATAGATAAATTTATGTCTTCTTTCAAATGCTCAATGATCCTGGGAACCATGCTCTGATAATATATAGGAGACTACTCTCTATTTATTTTCGAAATAGCAAGCAGGTCCAACCCAAAACATTCATGTATCATGTTTTTAGAAATTACCAAGAGTGGGCTTCCATCCATTTTCCTCACCATCCTAGTTTCCAGTTTGTAATGTGTTTCTAAGGCAACAATCAATTCAACATCAATAAAAACATTTTGCATAATTTCCCTAGCCATACAAAATTTCCAAGAGTAACGCTGTCATTTCTTTTCCTATAAAAATACTAGAAAGGTGATCTACCA
The DNA here is from genome assembly GCA_018584345.1 of Thuja plicata. Taxonomy (NCBI): domain Eukaryota; kingdom Viridiplantae; phylum Streptophyta; class Pinopsida; order Cupressales; family Cupressaceae; genus Thuja; species Thuja plicata. Next base: position 1,645,521 of record MU224119.1, read on the forward strand.
TGGGCTGGGACAACAGAGTCTCCACATCATGCCCACACATCTGAGAATAAACCCGTGGTGCCAATATCTTGTGACAAGGGCAGTATTTTTAATAATGTGTACTGAGGTGGGAAAATCACAGTATCACCCACAATCACTTCCTTCTTCTTCCTATGGATTTTGCAAAATAAAAAGAAAAGAAAACTTTTACAAAATCCACTCACACCCTTAGGTGATTCTTCCAACTTGTCAAGCTTTCAAACCCCATTCAGATCATTAATTCTTCTATGTCTCCTTGCACTAGTCTCCATCAAGAACAACGTGGACTTCTTTAGCTAAACACCTTAAAACACTTACACAAATGGAGTCACTTCACTTAATGAGCCACCACCTCACCAGTCAGGAGTATTGTACATTGCCCAAGGAAACATAACACTTCACTATTTCGCAAAACCTCCTAATCGTCTCTCTCCAAATGGTGATGGGTGGTATTTTGCAACTCCTTTAATATGTTCCTTTGCAAAATAGCAATGATCACTATTTCACAACCTCTTAATGTATCCTTTTGCGAAATAGTGATGAACTTTATTTTACCATTTCCTTCAAGTCCTTACTTATACCTCCTGCAAGATTTTGTATTAAAATCACAACACTTCAATATTCCAAGATTATATCTTTAAAATAGGTCCCAAAAGGATCTTCTAGGGTGGTGAAAATATCATCCCCTCTTTCAGAATCAGAATCGTACTCCAAGAAATAATTACAGAGTCGCCAGGTTCTTGGGGATGCCCTTAAACTTATAATATTTCTTCAATTCTCTCCTTCTGATTATTCAACTACACTAAGTGAATCATTTTTGGATGAGAAGTACCATCATGATCATCTTTCATGTGAAAGACACACATATTACCCTTTTTACCAGGATGTTCATGATGACATTATTTTCCATTAGTATACAAACAACACTTTCAATAAGCCTACACCGAAAGACAAGAAAGAGAAAACTGAAGATCAAATTAAGAGATCATCAAAAGATGACTAAGTACAGAGAAAACCAATGACACAAGTTAGTGTGTAAACCAAAATGCAAGTTAGAGTGTAGACCGACAAGATAGATATAGTGCAACTGACAGAAAAAAATCGAAGGACATTCAAAGCATGACCGACAAAAAGAACCGAAAGTCAGTTGCAGCCCACAAAAAGTGGATCTGACTTCCACATCAGATAAAGCAAGTGTATTCTATTTATAGGATATTTAATTTTTTAAAATACATCTCTTTAGGGACAAGATACATGAATGAAAGTGCTTTAATCAGTCTAACTGATTTAAAACACATAGACTAGGAGATCTAGGTATAAGTTGTAAACCTGATCTTAGAGTTAACATTGTTTTTATCATAACTTGATGAAGTCAATCCATATATAAATAGATGATGAAATCATTCATTAGAGTGTGAAAAAGGAGAAAAAAAAGAAGAAAGAGAGAGAGGAGAATAGAACGAGCACATCTATGGATTGAATTGAGAGTTTCAAGAACCAGAACAGAAAAAGAAGGATTTGGTTAACGAATAGAGGAAACCAATAATCAGAGGTATTATTCAATCATAGTTAAGGTGATAATATTTTTATGTGAACTACATAGGATCTGTATCAGCAATAGGAGATTGCATTTACCAGGTCAATTTGTAATTTTCTATCATTCTAACAAGTGGAGCAAAGTGAAAAAAATTCTTTCAAAGAAGGTGGATTTAACAGTCCAACATCAAATCTCTTAACCGAGTGCACACTTAACAGTGTTGTTAAAGCTCTTAATAGAGTATAATTTAACAGGTCTCCACCAATACTCCTAACAGGGTAGATCATCAGAAGTGATCAAATTGTAAGCCTTAACTAGCTCCCTTCCAATCTGCAGATAGTGAAGTTTTGTGGGTGTCATCCCCACCACATTTTTTACTTCCTAACAAGATTTTTCCATGATATCATATCTTGTATTATGTGTCAATTAATTTCATGAATATTTCTATGAATGATTCACATACTTATTAATGTTATAACTCACATCAAGATAGTTTATATCATATTGAATGGACATGTAATTGATTACAAGGTTAAATGATTAAAGGATTCAAAAAGTTTTAGAGGTACTAATTCACCCCTCCCCTCTCAATACGTACTTCCCATTAATCCCAAAAATTGGTATCAGAGCTAAGTCTCTTCTTGGAAAGCTTAAAGTCTTAAGAGAAAAGATCATACAATGGAGAAGTACAAACTTGATAAAAATACTGAGAACAAAAAGATTGAAATTTAGATGTTCTATGAACAGTATAAAGAAGCTAGAATCAGCATGAGATAGTTGCTAGATGAAAGAAAGAATATGGAATCTCACCATAATGAGACACATTATCAGGAGGAAGAGATATCAGATTTCTTTGAATCTTTAGGATCAAATACAAGAAAAGCATCAGATACATCATAAGAAATCATCACAAGCCTAAATTGAATCAATCTACATCTTGCTGGACAAGTTAAATCTCTGCAAATAGGTCAAGAGACACATATGGTAAGAATGATTGATGTCATGAATAATTCTAGATAGACCGAACAAGAAATAACACTAGTTATTGATGATAGAAGAAAGATCACTAAAAAGCTACAAGAAAAAGAGTCTGAAATACAAAGACTTATAGAGCATCACCATGAGATAACAAATCATATTATTCTTATGAGTCAAGAGGAAAATAGACTAAATGTTGAGCTCATTGAAAGAATAGAAGATATTGGTGAGCTGAGGGATGAGAATGAAAAGCTAAAGCATGAATTAAGAATACAGCAACAGCATAATGAAATTATTAAAAAGGCTGAAGAAAGCAATAAAAGAATGGATGATTTTCTTGAGGGTCAACAAAGAGTCAACAACAACAACAGTCTAGGCTTTACCAAAAATGGAGAATCATCAAATCAATCCAATCCAAAGAATGTCTATGAAAATCTAAGACCAAGAAATCTTACATGCAATCACTATGGAAAGCAAGGCCATACATCAAATGTATGCAGAGGTAAAATGAAAGGTATTCCTAAATCTACATCTTTATTCATAGGATTCTATTATAAATGTAACAAGAAAGGGCATAAAGCTTATGAATGTAAGTCTATGATGATAAAATCAAAGAAGGAAACCTACATGGAAAAATACTATCCTACATGCAAAATGAATGGGCACACAACTCTTGAATGCTGTAAAAAGAAAAGACAATCGTGGAAGCCTAAAGGTCAAGAAAATCCCTATCAACCGAAGAGAATCACTAATCAGTATGTATGGGAATACAATACTTGGACAAATTGTACAACATGTGGAAGATATGGTCACATTGGTGCAAATTGTATGAGACTATGGACTATAAAATCTAGAGGATGGACAAACCTCGGAATGGCATGCTTACACTATCATAAAGTTGGTCATCTCAAGAAAGACTGCAGAGACCGAATGACAAAGACAAGAATATATCCCAATGGAAACACCATTGAAGATATCCAGAGGGCTAGAGACCAAATATGGAGAAAATATTCAAGCAATGATGAAGTTGGAATGAGCAATACAAATGGTGACACCCCATCTAATGGATCTGGTGACAACACCAACCCCACCTACGCAAAACAAGTATGGAACTGCATTACCCCAAGCTATTACCTTACATCAGTTCCATAATATGTTGATATAATTCCAAAGTAGCATAAGAAAGATGCATTATGGTTGTACTTGTTGAAATATGTGATAACTATTTTTTTGGACATATATACCAAAAACCGTCGGTATACACTCTAAGTTAAGACTGACTACATTTACTGAGATGTGTCGGTTAAAAGAAAAAGTTTCTAGTATAGACCAAGCCTCTTCATTAAACAAGCACATGAATAAATTTTTCAGTAATACCAAAACTTGTCGATAAAATAAAAGTAAACATCGACTGCTCCAAAATGTTGTAAGTGTCACTAATGGAAGTAAAGTCTTCACTAAAAAACTCAGTCTTCATACACCAATGAGTTGGTAATAATTTATGGCACACATTTTAGGGAAATTTCTATAAATAGGGCATCAGAATGACTCATTTGTCATGACACCCAGAGCAGAGTGATGAAAGGCAATTTTCAAGCAGAGAGAAACCAAGCTACAGAGTGATCATGACTTGACCTCCAACACTCCAAAGAAGTTCAAAGATCTTTGCAAGCACAAACAAATGCAAAGAAAGATGAGTTCAAGCTCATCAAGAACATGGCATGTGAGGAACCTAATTATAAGATCCATCTGGATGTTGCCTCACAACCTGACGATGCTAGTGCACTTTGGTGCATTCCAGCTAGGGTTTTTCTGGTTGAACATGTTTGATCCTTCATACACTACAAGATTGCTGAGATTGGAATGTCAGAAGTAGAAGAAGCTTATAAGAAGCTTTTTAATGATGATGGAACACTTAAGGAAGAACACAAACACATTGAGTGAAAAGGCTCACCTATGCCCTAATATTTTCGAAGGTCTTCAAAACTGATTGGATATGGTTAGTGCTAAGCAGAATGCATAACAAAAAGTTATGGTTAGATGAACCAAAGGAAATCACCACAGATTTCATCCATGTGGTCATCAGTTACCCTATAATTGATAAAGTAAAGGCACTGAAGCATCCACCAAAAGCAGAGACTAAAAAAATTACAGGAGCCAAATGGGATGGCTAAGGATTGAAGGTAATAACAATAACTGATGATGAGATTAAGTTTGGTACATGTGTTTTGGGTTACAAATTCTTCCAGGCTAGCAGATTAAAAATCATAGCATCAGGTGCAGTGGACATAGCCTACAAAATTGTGAATAAGGGTACATAGTTGGACTTATCCGAGCTACTCTTGAATCAGTTGAAGGACAACCTAAAGACAATCAGGAATGCTAAGTCAAACACTTGTAATTTTGGCTCACTAATAATTTGTATATTCTTCTATTTTCAAGAAAAGTTCCCATCGGTAGGAGATGTGAGATGGGACAGCACTAAACCGGTCACCATGCAAATCAATGGGCACATAGCTGCACTAGGAGATAACTTTGAAACAATCATGGATGAATACTTTAATGTATTCAAAGACTGAATGCAAAAGAGGGTAAGAATCTCTGAGAAACTCATTGAGAAATATAAGGATGATATATGCTTCATGGTTGACATAGATAATACTTACATCAAACTTGTTGTAGCAAGGGCAACATAGTTATAACCATTGGAATATGAGATCAATGTTGATCTTGTAACAAAGGCAATTGATTCCTTAATCAATGAACCACTAGACAAGAAGCAACCAAGGTTTGGATCATATGAAGAGGCCAAGACATGAATTAAATCAGGCCTAATTGTCAAAAAGATAGTCAAAAAGAAAGACAAGATGGTAAAGAATCTCAAGAAGATTCTCTCAATAACCGAGGAAGAAGCTGAGGAAAGTGAAGAAGTTGAACAAGAGGAGGAAACCGAAGAACAGTTATCTTTCGCTAAAGATGGAGAAAAGAATGACTCTGAGGAAACAGAGTCAGATATGTCACCTCCTCCACCATCTAAGAAACAAAGGACAATAGCTGCCTCAAGGACTAGAAGCCAAACATCCAAAGAATCTACTCCTTCACCTCTGAAGAAAGGAAAAGTCGGGACTTACAAGAGGAAATCCCCTGCACCAAAAAGAGGACAAAATAAGAAGGGAAGGAAATTTATTAGAACCTGAGAAGACATAGAAGACACCAAGAAAGATGAAGCCATAGAGGCAGACTATGTCAAGGACCTGACACTATTGATGACATTTGTGTTTATAAATGCAAATTTTGGATCTATTATAGATCCACACATTAGAAAATGGCAGAAACTAAATCAAAATGATCAAAATAAAGTTGCGGAAGCCATGATAGCTAAAATGTACAACTTCAAATATGTACCAATGCAATTTGAAGGAATCTATGTACCAAGAGAACTCTTGGATAGATTATCCTCCCGTTGGACATTTGCATTAAAGAATGAGAAAGAAATCAGAGAGAGTAATTGTTTCTTTAATGCCACCTGAATGTAAGAAGGTAGAGATAGATGAGATGATGGAGAAACACAAAAATGAATTCTCACCAAAATTGAGGGCATATAAGTTTCTTGAAGGCAAGTTAATTGAAGTTGGAAAGGACAGCCACAAGAAATGGTGCAAAATCATGAAGAGACCTAGTGAGGAGGTAAGCCTCGACAAAGACCTTCAACAACAAGATGTTGACAAGGAAACTCAAAATATCACTTTAATTGAGTAAGATAAACAAGAATATGATACAACAGGGAATAAGACTGTAGATGTTGCAAATGAAATATAGGATGATACCACAAATGATAACATTGTGGATACTAATGTCATCGACATTACCGATGACCCAGCAGATAAAATCAATAAGGATGAAGATGTCACTGTTGCAAAAGACACAACCGATGCACGGGACAGAAATTGATACTGCACAGGTGAATATTCCAGACAACATGCCTATATTGATACAAGCTATCAATATCATGCAAAAAACAAGAAAATCACCTGAGAAAGATACTCCAAAGGATGTAGGAGAAGAAGCTAACAAAGACAACACCAATGGTCAACAAGACATCGGAGATACTCAAGATGTAACCAACACTAACAAGGTTACTGAAGGAGATAAGGACAAAGATACAGAGACTCAAGACAAGAATGAAGAAACCAAGACTGATGATGCAAAGGACACCAATGAAGGAGACAAACTGAAAGATGGTACTCTTGAGAAAATAGACAAGAGTGCTACCAATGATGCTAAGGTGAATGTGGATACATCTGCAGACACCTAACGAGTTGAAACTGACACCAAGAAGCATAATTAAGCACAACAAGTCACATCATCAAGGACAATAGAAAAGGCTGAGAAATTGGCAATGGTGTTACATTCTACTGAGTCACAGAAGAAGAAGAAGAAAACAAAGAAGAACAAGTTAGAGGTTACACTGGATGAAATCACTGAAATACCAAAGCATGACCCCTCTACACTTGACATAGACACATTACAAGAATATGGAGAGATATGCGAGAGGAAGGCATTGCAAGAGAAGCTGAAGAAATAGCATAGGGACTCAATGGTACTAGAGACAACATGGGATATACTACAACAAATAGTGCCCGATGTTGACATTGATCAAAACAAGCCTATACTTGATCAACTAGCTACCCTCACTGACGCAATCACAACTCAGAACATTGATGTTGAAAAGGCAATTGAGGAGAGAGCCGAAATGAAGTACCAATAGAAGCTAATAGAGAGCATCAGCCAAGAAGTGGCAGTGAATAAGGTAAAGCTATCAGAATTCATATCTAAATTAGACCCCATCATATATGAAGCTATAACCTTAATTCAAAAGCTGAGCACAATAGAAAAGTTCACTAAAGAAAATAGTGACAATATAGCAAAGCTAGATGCAAATCTAGCAAACAGTGCTAGAAGCCTAACCACAGATGGAGACAATGCATTCAAACAGCATTATGAGAAAATAATTGATGTAAAAAGTTTAAGGCAAGAGCTATGGGAAGTAGAGACACATTTCAAAGAAGAAGTATCCGAGCTACAAGCTCAACTTATGCCAAATCTTACACTGCTCCAACAACATATCAGTTCTACAAGGCAACTGATAGGAACTCCCAAGACGTCTGTAGCAGACAGCATCTATGATATGCATTCAAAGATCACACTTGAGAACATGGCTCTAGAGAACCTCAAAGAGCAATGGGATAAAATGATGGAGGACATGAAGTCTTCACATTCCCATATTTTTGATAATCTCTAAGGTAAATACATTTTCCATTAATATCAAATAAAGGGGGAAATGATATAAGTACAAAATAAAAAGGGAACATATTATGTACATTCATTCAGATGGGAAAATGGTAGATATGTATATGTATGTTCATGAAGGGAAAATGATATGTAGAAGGAAAAGATATCATATGTATCGATATACCGACATATACATAGGGGGAGTCATCAAATGACTAAGGATTATATATGGTGTATATACTTAACATTTTGTTAGTATTTTGCACATATCATTTTTTTGATACTAATGTCATACAGGGAGATTGATGACATTAATTTTCTATTAGTATACAAACAACACTTTCGGTAAGCCTACACCGAAAGACAGGAAAGAGAAAACCAAAGAACAGATTAAGAGATCACCAAAAGATGACTAAGTACAGAGAAAACTGATGACACAAGTCAATGTGTAAACTAAAATGCAAGTTACAGTGTAGACCAACAAGACAGATACAGTGCAACTGACAGACAAAATCAAAGGATAGTCAAAGCATGACCGACAAACAGAACCAAAAGTCAATTGCAGCCCGCAAAAGTGGATCTGACTTCCACGTCAGATAAAACAAGTGTATTCTATTTATAGGATATTTAATTGTTTTAAATCGATTTATTTAGGGACAAGATATGTGAATGTAAGTGCTTTAATCAATCTAACTGATTTAAAACACATAGACTAGGAGATCAAGGTATAAGTTGTAAACCCAATCTTAGAGTTAACATTATTTTTATCATAACTCGATGAAGTCAATCCATCTATAAATAGATGATGCAATCATTCATTAGAGTGTGAAAAAAGGAGAAAAAAAAAGAGGAGAAAGAGAGAGGAGAACAAAACAAGCACATCTATGGACTGAATTGAGAGTTTCAAGAACCAGAATAGAAAAAGAAGGATTTGGTTAGCAGAACCAAGAATAGATGAAACCGATAATCAGAGGTATTATTAAATCACAGTTAAGGTGATAATTGTGTGATGAAAATGTTGACACACTTCTATGAATCATTCCATCCAAGGTTGCTCAAGAATGAGGCCTCAAATATCAATCCATAGCTCTCTAGTCATGGAGTGCAAAGGTTTGTAGTGGAGTCCCTCAGATTGACCTAGTTAGTGCCCATGCAAGTACACCATGAAATGAGAGATTCAAATGCATGAAAATGAGATCTACTCTATATGATTGCAATGCATAAAAGGAAATTAATCTAAATGATAACAATGCATGATTAATCTATGAAGGGAAATATGCAAATTTAATCTATGAAAGTAAATATGAGTCTAATCTACATGAGTAGCCATGGATGCAAGAAGAAGACAAGAAGAGAGAAGTTGCAATATCCAAGCTCAAGTGCTCAAATCCTCCTCCAAACCTGCAGCATAACAATACTATGAAAACCTAATATGAAAATGAGAAGGAGAGGTCTCCTTTTAAAGGAAAGTGAACAGTTGAGATTAAGAGGAAAAAATCAAAGGCTATGATTAAGAGGCAAAAACCCACCACTTAGGAGGATGTGAAGGAAAAAAGATTTTTATTTAATTGTTCATTTAATTTATTGCCTTTTTCAACAAAAGAGGAACTTTAAGTGGGGATTTTTTTTTATTTAATTAAAAGAGAGGTTTTCTTTCAATTAAATAAACTAGAAGAATTTTATTTAATTAAATGGGGGGAATTGAATTTAATTAAATAAGAGGAATTTTATTTAATTAAAAGGGAGAAATTTAATTTAATTAAATAAGATGAATTTTATTCAATTAAAAGGGAGATTAAATCTTTTAATTAAAAGAAAAATGATCAAACCTTAGGAAATATTGAAATAATTAAATTAATTACAATTTGATCAAAGAAATTGATTTGAAATGAAAATGTTGAAAAGCATTGATTTAGGAATTTGATAATATGATAAAATGATAAATGGGGCCCAAAGTCTATGCGACCATTTTAGGGTGCATACAATAATATTTTTATGTGAACTACATAGGATCTATATCAGCAATAGGAGATTGCATTTACCAGGTCAATTTGTAATTTTCTATCATTCTAACAAGTGGAGCAAAGTGAAAAAAATCCTTTCAATGAAGGTGGATTTAACAGTCCAACATCAAATCTCTTAACCGAGTGCACACTTAACAGTGTTGCTAAAGATCTAAACAAAGTAGACTTTAACAGGTCTCCACCGATACTCCTAACAGGGTAGATCATCAGAAGTGATCAAATTGTAAGCCTTAACTGGCTCCCTTCCAATCTGCAAATAGTGAAGTTTTGTGGGTGTCATCCCCACTGCAGTTTCTACTTCCTAATAAAAGTTTTTTGCAATATCATATCTTGTGTTATGCTTCAATTACTTTCATGAATGTTTATATGAATGATTCACATACTTATTAATGTTATAACTCACATCAAGATAGTTTAGATTAGATTGAATGGATATGCAATTGATTACAAGGTTAAATGATTAAAGGATTCAAAAATTTCTAGAGGTACATATTCACCCCTCCCCTCTCAGTACGTACTTCCCATTAATCCCAATAGTTCAATTTCTAATGTTTGTTGAGATGAGGGTAACTGTAAGGCTTTTCCACTGGCACCAGCCTAACTAGAAATTCTTCTAGGGATATATTGATAAGGTTTCTAGAAAGGCTTGTAGGATTAGTTAATGTTGAGGCTTGTCTATTTGGCTCTTGGACCTCTTTCTTCCACATACCAACACTAATAAGGTCATCTTCCAACTCTATTTACATCACTTTCGTTGTGGCCAAATCTTCTACGCTTTCTCTTCTCAAATGAAAAGAGACATCCAGAGGCATTGCAATTAGGAATAATCCCTTTTGATTTTCAGTCATAGGCCACTTTGCAACTGGAATTTTTTGAACTAGCCTATTGAACATCGCTATGGACTACCTCATTGGCTCATGTATCTCTTTCTTCAACTGCATGAGTTGAACCAAGAAGGTAGTATCATCTTCAACACTTGTGAATCTATTTTCAATATTTGTTCTCATTGTATCTTAGCTTGTTATGGATCATGTTGGAAGATGTCCAAACCATTTTGTTTCACCTCCTAATAAAGTCTATATGAAAACCTGGACATCTATGTCCTCATCTTGCACTACTAGGATACCAATTTCCACATTAAATGTATTCAAGTGTTCTTCCACAGAAACTTTCCCATCACCATTGAACTTGGGAAAGACATCCTTGGTTCCCTTTGGCAAGGCATTATGGGCTTCCAAGTTCAAAGGACCTAATACAGCACCCCAAGGATGAGCTTGGGCCATTAGATTAATCAAGGGAGCTGAATTTATGTTAAGTGGGATAGGATTGATAGCTAATGGTACTGTAGTTCTCGATAACACTAGAGATTGGTAGGATGGTGAGGAAGCAGCCTTTGCAAGTGGTGGATATTTTCTTTTTGACCTTCTAGACTATGCAAAATTAGAGAAGGTGCTCAATCTTTGTAGGGCTTCTAGGTCAAGGTCTACTAAGCCTTGTCTTTCTTGGGACCTTGTAATATCTTGAACTCCAGTCTCTCAATACTATAAATTCCTTTTAAATCTTATTCTCTTCTTCCCATCTGTTTAAGAATTTGTATGTTCAGTTTTTTAGAAATTTCTTCTTCTTTTTACAACACTTCTTTGTCCCTTCTATAATCTCTTGGACTCCTTCTAGATCGCCATGCAAGAGTGTTTAACTGATTCAGAATATCTTCTTGCTCACCCTAAAAACCTAAGTTAGGCTGCAATGCAAGTATTATGTTCTCATGGGGTAAAACCATATTACATCATAAACTAGCCTTCTGGTTTGACTCCCCAGCAACGTCACCAAAAATCTGTTGCCTAACAGATTTGTCCTTGAATAAATATTTATAACTAAAAATTATTTGAGTGCCCTATGGGAAGAACAAATTGAACCACAGTTGGAAGAACCTTAATCAATTCAACCTCTTCTTGAAGGTGCAACTACCTTTAAGATCTTCAATGAACTAATTACCAAAAATTAAATGAAGACACCATTTTAACCAGAAATCATAAAAGGATTTTCCACATTCATTCATAGCCATGAAATGAACATAGGCAGAATTTTCCACACATAAAACAAAATTCATAGATTTTCTCGATAACCAAATAAATGATTAAACAATTTCATCTATTCACTCCAAATTTTTGCATGAACATAATAAGAATGAAGAAAAACTATAAATACTGCACACCATAAACAAATCCCAATCGAGATTCAATAAGGACTCACGAATACATAGATTTTGTAAAACCAGTAGATATTCTTCTATTTTCAAATAATTTTTTTCTTCAAACAAAATATATCACACCCAAATTTGATAGCTTTTGTATCTTCTACTTCTAATTATTTAAAATTTGGAACCTTTCAAAGTTTTTCAATAACATACTTATAGCCACCAGGCTAGATAGATTTTAGAAGCAAAGTTAAACAAACTCCCAAGGGGAGTAAGCATTTTTTCCAAATTAACTAAACTAACTGAGAAAGAAAAATAAAAGATAGTAAATCCATTTGATTTCACTCCTGAAATCATGGCACATGATCAAGTTTGAGGTGCGTTAGCAAAATCCATTGGCTGGTTTGAAATGGATAAAATAGCGTGACTTTTCCTCCATTCTGTTGGGTCTATTTTAGGTTTTCTGAATCGTGCTATTTTTTTTGGTTCCCAATGTTAGTATGTTCCTTAAACATCAAAGTATTTTCAAGTTTTCCCTATAAATTATTCAAAGTGTCTGTATCCCAGAGGGTTTTTCTTAGAAAATATGTGAAATTTGTAAACCCTAGGTCTTGTCAAGTCATTTTCATTGCCTAAAACCCTAAACCCTCAAGACTCATTATGTTTTCACATTACCTTTTTTAGAGTCACTTAAGTTTCTAATGTGTCATGTGTGCTTTAAGCCTTTTGTATCTATCTTGTGATCTCACAATAGGGAAGGAATATTCTTCTTCTTTCAGTGACTTGGTGTAACCCTTTATCTCTTAATCTCCAAGTGAAAAGGAATATGCTCTTTTGTTTTCAAGATTACGCGCGGGTTGTTGATCCAATTCTCATCATGTTTCTAGTGCTAGATCTCGTGACTTAACTCAGGTCAAGGAATGAATTTGGATATTTAGAGATAGCTTTATCTTTGAATCTCGTAATGTGACTCAGGTCAAGGACATGGTTAATTTTTACTTTTTCATTGGATCTCTGAATGGACTTGAGGTTAATTTAAGTGTTCTGAGAATAAGAGAAGATCATCCATCTTACATCAGATGAGTGGCTAGCGCTTAATCTCAAGATAAATTCAAAGTCAAGTCTTTTTCCAGTAATTTAGCGAGGGTCATTGATCATGTTCTATACTTGTTCTAATCTTGTGGTTTCTGCATAATCTCCAAATGTAAGTCAGGGTTAAGAAATCATTCAAAGACTTGGAGATTACATTGTCGCTGAATCTCCATATCAAATCATGGTCAAGACAAGTCAAGTTAGGTTTATTGGGAGATTTATAAATAGGTTTATCATTGAACCTTGGAATGCAAGTGCAGTTAAATTAAAGATCTTGAGATTAAGCAAGAACCATTGATGCAATGTTGATCTTCTGGTTGTCTCGTAATCTCAGAAAGAATTGATCAAGAACAAAATCATTTAGAGATTCAATGATAATCATGGATCAAGATCAAGATTGAGGGCTAGTGCATGATATTGTAATGAAAATCAAGTTAAGTCAGAGATCTAGCAACTTGGAGATTTCTCTAGTCGCGTGATCTCCAGATGGATCTTGACTCAAGTAATGTTAAGGTGGGGTTGTCAGGATCAAATCAGAGTCATGGATGCTATGTTGATCATGTGATCTATGCATGATCTCCAGAAAGTAATCAGAGTGAAAGGATTCTTTCAGTGAATTGGAGGTAGTGTTGTCTCTGAATCTCCAGATTTAACTAAGGTAAATCCAATTCAGGTAAGGTTTATTATGAGATTCAGAGACATGAAGGAATTTTGTGCTCAGTTTTGAAGGTTAGTCAAGAGGTGAAGTACAAAGTAAAGTTTGATCTGACGGTCAGCACTAATTTTCTAAGGCAAATTTGCTCGAGATCTATCCTTGAGCCATTGTGCCATTATGACACCTGGCAGGATTTATATCAGTGCTCGGATACCTTAAATGGATCCACAAATATGTTTTAAACTAAAGATATGACTTGAACTCGACCGTCCAAGTCTTCTTCCACGCCACTTGTGACCATTATAATGGAATTTTAAATATTTAAATGTTTTCTCAATGGGTTTTCATAGCGGTTGACTAATATTTTATCTCAGAACCATTAATGTGGAGATCTGATCTTATGGGTCAACTTTGCACATCTGTTGAACAGTGTAGGAATTAAAATATGATATAATAATATGCATTTGTGTCCAGACTTGATAGTTAGGGGTTTCTAATCAGAGGATAAATGCATATAGCGGTGCTATTCTCTTATGCATTTATAATTAAGCCGCTCTCCATGTCATTTCTTGATATTTTAGACTTTATGGAACTGCGCTCACATCCTTGGAGTATGGATACGATCTAGATCAGATTTGTACAGATTAAAGAAAAAGATAGGGTTTCAATTTGATCACAGAATTATTTACTTGACGTGACTAGTTGTAAACCCTAACCCTAAATGGTCTAAATCTATTTTCATTATTGTTATTATAAAGGAATTTTCAAGACCATTTAGCAAAAAGGGTGGGTGGTGAATTCATGACTGCAATATAGTTTCTTGATTTTTGTCTTGTTTTAAGGTTTTTTTTCATTTCTAAAAGTACTAAAGCTAAGAGAAGTTTAATGAGAATACAGTGGAATTCCTTTGTATATTTATTGATGTATTCCTATGTCTGACCTTTGAATCCTTGTGTATAAAAATTGTAAGGCAAGGTTAATACACTATTTACAAGGTAATTATGGGATTAATTTTGAGTTTCTTTCAAGGAGAGAATAAGTCTTAAGATTAATTTCAGGGGATTCTGGGTTTGCATAAGAATTTGATGTCTAGGTGTGGAATGAGAGAAGGATTTGTAATGCATTTCATTTGGGTTCTAGGTGTGTTATCATTGACAAATTTCTATGAATGTGTGTTTAGTTGACTCTTTGCCTTGGATTAGGCACTGGTCCATACTTGATAGGAAGTTGTCACCATCAACCCATAAAATTAAACAATCTTTTACTTTCTTTTTAAGAACATATATGTCTAGGATCTGAATTGAAGAATAAAGACATTTTTGTTGATTCATTAAAGAATTGAATCATTAGGTTAGCCTGCCTGAGTTTGAAACTTGAAGAGAAGAAGGATGAGAATCCTTATTTCACTATTGTTTTCTCTTGTCAAGTTCATTGTTTGGCTTGCAAAGCTCTGCATAAGGTTGGTTGTTAGTGCATCTACTGATTTTGTTTTCAACAGTTACAGTAGAGGGCAGGATCAAATCATTGTGAAAGACTAATCCACCATGTTGTTTTTTGAGAAGCAGTAAATCAAGAGAGGTACACCTGCCTAAGTCTGTGGAGCTCAAAGAAGGAGGATAAAATCCTCATCAATTAGAATTTTCATTGTTTGAATCAAGACATGGGAATCATAGAGTCAAGCATTAATTCTTAATAGAGGTTCTATAAGAAAAATCTCTAACACAATCCACATGTGCTGCAGAGAAGGCGACGATTACTTGGTGATAAGGAAGTCCAATGTGCATGATCCTATGTCTCCACACCTCTTTATACTTATTTATATGAGCCACCTTATTTTCATGAGTTTCTAAGTGGTCCAAACACATGGTAACCATGGCCTCAATCCTAGCCAGTTGTGAGAAGTCATAAGTGGTTAAATCCATGATCTCCTTAATGTTTGTGATCTTATCCTTGAAATATTTCACCATCTCATCAGTGCCTTTAATCATTTTTTTATCATCTTTCAAGAATTGAACATTTATGCATTTCAGATCTTTCTGCATAATTTTGGGTAACCTCATAAGTTCCTTCAGTATTTTATTTGATTCTTCATGGCCTTGTTTAACAACAGAGTTGCACCATTCAATATTTTTCTTGGAGATATATAAAACATCATCATCCCAGCTTTGCACAGGTTTTTCCCCCAAAAACTTCTTTGTGCCATACTTATTAATTTCATTCATCTGCATTACAACCACATCCCATTTGGTTCTTTCTTTTTCCCACAAATTAATTTCAACCTCCAGTTCTTTACCCACTTCCATCACTTTGAAATAAACTTTGACTAAATCAATAATATAATTTGTACCTTGTTGAGCGGTCAGGTCGAGCTAGTCATGATTGAAATTTGTTATAATCTTATGTCTTTTGAGTTTCTCGAGGAGCTTCTATATTGTTGGTGACTTTGGATCAAAATCCTGTGAAGACTGAGTAAGTGTTATAGGACTTGGATTATGTATTGCATGGATGTATTCGGCCATATGCCTTAAGTTTGTTTTGAGTTATTTCTTGTGTTTTTCATCCTTCCAAATCCTGGAAATCAATATTTTGTTTGATGATTCTAGATGCCTAGCATCAACTACCCTTGAGGTATGGTTGGGATGGAATTGGGAAATACTAAAATCTAATTTTTCATTATTTTCTATGTCTCAATAAACTGCATTTTTGAAGGTCTTTGGGGCATTTCTGGGCCCATCTCCTCTGAGGAAGTGTAATAACCAATGGTTTCACATCCTAGATTTGGGTCTACAATTTTGGATTATCTTTCCAATGAAGTAAACGGTTCGCAAATTGGACCTAGGAATAGAAAGTTATGCCTTCTCCAAGTAGGCCTAAAATTTTATAAAGTTTTTTTGAAAATTTTGGTAGTTTTAATAAGTTTATTTGTAATAAACATTATGAGGAATCTTCATTTCATTTCCAAGAGATTCTAGTGACTCTTGGGATCCTTAATGTTTGTATAAACTCCAATTTCGAATAGAATGGATCACTTTTTGGCTTGCAATTTTGTTGTTCATCTTTATTGTTTTTATTGAAATCAACAATACCGCAAGTTTCACACCGGGTATTGTAATCTAATTTCTTAATTCAGATCAGTGGTATCAGAGTGGGAACACTCCTTTATGCTAATTTACACAAGGTCCTCCTACCAAATATTAGGAATGGATACACAATATTTTTTAGAATACCCACCTTTGAGGTGCACACAATCGAAGATGTCAGATGATAAATTAAGGAGTTGGTGGAAGAGGCTTTAACTAAGAAACAAGAGGAGATTATGAGTCAATTTTCACTCCTTCTATAGAATCAAAAACCCTCTGAATCAAGGACAATTTTTCATGGAAATACCCCTTTCAAAGTGCAGGTAAATTTTGACATCCCAAATTTTGAAGGAAAAATCGATGTTGAAGTTGTTGATAACTGGTTATCGAAATTGGATAGCTACTTTTCTGTAAAAAACTTCTCAGATGTAGAAAAAATAATTTTGTCTCTCCTCAAAGCTGAAACCCATGTGAAATTAGCCTGGGAATCCAAATTAGCAAATAAAGAATGAGAATTATCTGATGAAAAGGGCTTGGAAATATCTTTTGATAAGAAGCCCACATGGGGGGAATTTGTGGAATACATAAAAGAAGCATACCTTCCTGAGGATGTCTACGAACAAAAATACATAGAATGGTAGTTTCTTCAATAGAAGAGGGATCATTCTATGCAAGATTACACCAACACATTCCATTCACTTTCAGCAAAACTCGGTATTGAGGATTTAGAGAAGCATCAAATTCTAAAATATCGCAGTGGACTTCACAGGTATATTCAAACAAAGATGGAATTTTTAAATATTGAGACAGTGGCAACTGCCTATAAATATGCAACCAAAATTGAAGAGAATCCAAGCAAAAAGGGAAGAGGGACTACTTTGCAAATAATAAGCCAAGGGTTGAAGGTGACAATAAATCTGTAGGAAAATAGGTGACCAAGGAATCTCACTCAAACTCACCTAAGAATACATGGTGGGCTGCAAAAAAGACAAACAAATACAGGGATGTGGTGTGAGATGCATAAGTCCCCAACCCATAATACAAAGGATTGTTGAAGTATTAAAAATATCATGATAGAAATACGAGGAGAGGAAGTTGAATCTGAATCATCACCAATAGATACTTCTGAGCAAAGGGAGAATGATTCTTTCATAGAAGAAGACCCATATGCCATAGTTGCAACTGCTAAAGTAATGCATCGTGAAGATGAAGAGATACTTTTTCATTCATAGACGTGGGTTGATGGAAATCCTTTACATTTTATTGTTGACAATGGGAGCCAAAATAATTTGATATCTAGGGAGAGTCAAAAGATTGAATTTGAAAGTGACAAGACACCCACAACCATACTCTATGGGATGGGTAATGAGGGACAGGATATTCAAATAAATCAACAGTGTCGCCTGTCATATTCAATCAAGCCTTTCAAGGATGAAGTGATATTTGATGTAGCACCGCTAGATTTATGCGATGTCTTACTGGGGAAACCCTACATGTATCAGAGGCATGGAGTGTATGAATCTAGGACACATAGAGTTACAATCAAGATTGGTAGGAAGAGGTATCGAATACCAGAGGTATGTCCAACACAAATTTCTTCTTTGATTAGTGCTAAACAATGTGAATGTTTGATTGCTCAAATTGGAGCTTTTTTTTCTACTCATGGTTCACCCTGAACAAACAAAGTTAGTTTTTCTTAATACACATGCTAAGGTAACCATAACAACAAATCAACAAAATCATATGGATAAAATTTTGAAAGAATATCATAGTGTGTTTAAATCACCGGTGGGAGTTCCAACACACTGCCAAGCCAAGCACTCTATTGATTTAATCCCAGGCACACCACTACCACATGAGCCAATATATAGAAGGTCAATTTTAGAAAATGATGAAATCAAGAGATAAATTCATGAGTTGATTCAGAAGGGACATATTCGTCCAAGTGCTTCACCCTGTGGCAGTCCAATTATCCTTACTAAAAAGAAAGATGGGACATGGAGAATTTGTATTGATTATAGGGCATTGAACAAAATCAGTGTGAAAAATAGATATCCAATCCCTCGAATTGATGATTTGTTGGACCAACTTAGGGGGGTAAGTTCTTTACAAAAATTGACTTGAAATCTGGATATCACCAAGTACCAATTGATCCAGCATATGTGTGGAAGACTGCATTTAAATCTAAGGAAGGGTTATTTGAATGGTTGGTTATGCCTTTTGGCCTAAAAAATGCCCCAGCAACATTTATGAGGTTGACGAATGATGTTCTTAGACCATTCATTTATTCTTTTGTGGTTGTTTATTTGGATGACATACTCATTTTTAGCAAGACTTGGTCTGAGCATTTGCAGTATGTTGAACAAGTGCTTTCAACTCTGCAACAACACAAACTTTATGCCAACATTGAGAAGTGCTCTTTTGGTATGAAGAGTATTCAATACTTAGGGTATATTATTAATACTAAGGGTGTTCATATTGACCCAGTAAAGATTCAAATAATTATAGATTGGCCATCTCCTAAAACTTTCACAGAGCTTCGAAGCTTCTTGGGCTTAGCCAACTTCTATCGCAGATTTGTTTTTAGTTTCTCACATATATCATGGCCTCTTAATAAATCACTAAGGGGTGGAGCACATGCATAATTTTAGTGGAAAAAGGCAAAGCAACAATCATTTGAAGAGTTAAAGAAAATATTATGTTCAACACCAGTATTGGTCCTCTGAGATCTGCAACAATCATTCGAGATAGAAATTGATGCATCTGATTATGCCCTTGCCACGGTACTCACACAACATGGGAATCCTATTGCCTATCATAGTGAAACTTTTTCTGATATAGTACATAGGTACCCCACCTATGAAAAGGAGTTGTATGCTATTGTTCAGGCCTGCAAACAATGGAAACATTATATGCTGGGAAAGGAAACTATTATACATACAAACCATAAACCTCTTCAATTCTTGCAAACACAAGGGAAGTTGCAGAATGACAGACACCAAAGGTGCTCAGCTTATCTACAACAATTTCACCTCAACATTCATCACAAAAAGGAAGCAATAACAAAGTGGCAGATTGTTTGAGTAGGCCTCCAATTGCAGGTTTGACAATGGTGTTGGATTCATGTGTCATCAATCATCCACATGGGAACAACTATATGGTATTGACCTTGATTTTTCTAACATCTATAGTAATTTGGTAGAAGGCAAGTCTGTCTCTGATTTTCACTTGAAGGATGGGTTGCTTTGCCATGTTGGTCATATATGTGTACCCACTAAGGAATGAAATAAAATGATATGGGAAGCTCACTACAGCCGTGTTGCAAGACATTTTGGTATTGGTAAGACTACTGCTATCCTTCAAAAGTATTTCTATTGGCCAAAAATGAAGCATGATATAATTTCATATATACAAGCTTGTGCAGCCTATGCAATCGCAAAGCCAGCAGACCGTAAGTTGGGTCTATACTTACCATTACCTATTCTTGATAAGCCATGGTAGTCTGTTTCAATGGATTTTATGTCTGGGCTTTCAACTACCAGGCGGGGGCATGATTGTGTATATGTTTTGGTAGATAGGTTTTCTAAAATGGCTATCATGGTAGCATGTAAAAAGATGATTCTGCAAAAGAGACTGCCAAGTTATTTTTTGAACATGGTTGGGTTCATTTTGGTCTGCCCAAAAGCATTATTTCTGATAGGGATAGCAGGTTCACCAACAAATTTTGGTCTGCACTATGGGCTAAAATAGACACAAAATTGACAAAGTCCACAACATTCCATCCCCAAACAGATTGGAAGATAGAAGTGGTGAATTAGATGATCATTCATATCTTATAGTTTTGTCATTCAAAACATCCTCTCACATGAGATGAAAGCTTACCCTACGTGCAACACAGCTACAACCATGCACTCCATAGTACTACAGGGCATAGTCCACTTGAGGTTTGTCTTGGGTATCAGCCATTGGCACCTATGGATGTAGCACTGATAGTTTTGCAATCTGATAGTCTATTGAATGCTGACAATGAGGTAGATAAAGCATAAAAATTCATTGATAACATTAGGCACCTACAGCAACAAGTTCATGAGATTTTGGAGCGGAGTAATCAGAAGTAGAAGGAAAGACATGATAAACATAGAAGTCCTCATCACTTTCAGATTGGTGACAAGGTATGGTTACACCTTCAAAAAGAGAGCCTTCACGAACCAAATAGAAAGCTCTGTCCTCTCCATTATGGCTCATATATTATTGTGAAGCAAGTTGGTGAGAATTCTTTTAAACTTAATTTGCCATCCTTCTTGGGCCTGCATCCAGTTTTCAATGTGGAACTGTTGAGACCCTATTTTCCTCCTTTGTTGGACATTTTCCAAGCTACTGAACGCATAAAAGCTATAGAATTATCTAATATTGTTCCAGTCCAGTGTGACCATGTTACTGAAGTCATTTTAAAGACTTTGAGAAATTAGAATATTCCTCTTTATCGGGTGGTTCGAGCTGGTCAGCATCCTCATCAAGGAAAGTGGTTCACTAAGGAACAAATTGAAGCACAATTTCCTCACTTGTTGCAGCAAGTTAGTTCAATGGGGCCCATTTCCTCTCAAGGGGGGAGGAATGATCAAGATGGAATTGGGAAATACTGAAATCTAATTTTTTAGTATTTTTTATGTCTCAATAAACTGCATTTTTTAAGGTCTTCGGGGCATTTATGGGCCTATCTCCTCCAGGAAAGTGTAAAAACCAACAGTTTCACTTCCTAGATCTGGATCTACAATTTTGGATTATCTTTCCAATGAAGTAAACGGTTTGCAAATCAAACCTACGACTAGAAAGTTATGCCTTCTCCAAGTAGGCCTAAAATTTTATTTAGTTTTTTGAAAATTTTGGTAGTTTTAATAAGTTTATTTGTAATAAACATTATGAGGACTCTTCATTTCATTTCCAAGAGATTCTAGTGACTCTTGGGATCCTTCATGTTTGTATAAAATCCAATTTTGAATAGAATGGATCACTTTTTGGCTTGCAATTCTTTTGTTTATCTTTATTATTTTTATTGAATTCAACAATACCACAAGTTTCACACCAGGTATTGTAATATGATTTCTTAATTTAGATCAAGGTAGGTCCCATATTCACCTTTTCTATAATGAAATATATGGCTAAAGAATACTTCGCATCCTTGTCTATGACTGGTCTGGCTATCTCAGCTACCCAATGACTTGTATCTTCATCCACATGCATCGTGGTCTCTTTTAATCTTTTTGAGCTTACTTGCTTTTCCCGGGCACTTACTTGTGATATCCTCGATGAGTATTGAAATAGGCACAACACTTCATTTCTTGTTGACTGAGGTCTCTAACCATTTAGGTGCGATTGTTGTGGATTTTGGCCGGGGTGTCTAAAAATTACTCTATTCTGAAAGAATCAAAGCACCAGACAAATCTATATTTCCCTACACTTCATTTTCCTTCATATCATGTTATGTGGCTTGAACCTTGGCATCCAACTATCCATATCCTTAGATACCCCTTCAGAAGGGTCTAGGTCTACCACCTCCAGGTTCTTGGAATTCTTCCCACTTTTCCTCTTAGTCCTAGATCAAGTGGCTAGAGTACATGGTGGACCATGTTCACCTTTTTCAGGCTTCTTTTTGGGAGGGCTTCCACTTTTAATGAAATACTTTGTACCTACAATATTAATAGATTTAATAGAAATAGGAAGAGTGGGCTCTGGAATAGTATTTTCAAGAGAGGCTAAGCTATCTTGGGGCTTTGGTTTAGGGGCCTTTCTAGCTCGACGGATTTGAATCCACCTCTCTATTCTTCTAATGATGTTGAAAGATCTATTATTAATATCATCATTTTCTTTAGATTTTCCCAATTTATTTCTGGAATAGTTTGTCCTTGAACCCTTTCAACAAATGTAGGACCCATAATATATTCATTCTCTTCTTCATTGACCCCTGTGGTGTTCACATTTAGGGTCATTGAGACGATTTCACCTAAAATGTATAGGACCATAATGATTTTCTTACTTCAAATTCATCCACACAATTCTCCCAGTAATCCTCGAGTTGAGGTTCATGATGGAATCTATCTTCCATGTTCAAGTGTTCACTGGAAAAACCTGTGCTATCAAATTTTGCCTCTTAATATATAGCTGGAGGTTTAGTTTCTTGAACTCCGGCTCCATATTTAGGGCATCTGACACTATTTTGCAACTATAGTGGCCTAGTTCAATAGGGAATTCAAAACTAGTGTCTCCCTTTTCCTCCAACTTCTTATGTATATGAGCCAACCATTTTCTCACTTATATCAATATATGGCTATCAAGGACGTATTTGGGTAACTTATAGGGTTTGTCTTCAAATCCTCCAACTCTATATATACTAACTAACTACAAAGCTTCACGTGTCATTCTTTGGTTCACATTTCCCTGAATTTCATAAACCAATCTCCCTTGGAAAACATCATTTACTCTCAAGAAGTCCTTTGCATACCTTTTCTTCTGAAGGTGAGGATAAAACTTATATATCTTCATGTCTGTTTTTCATGGTTCGTTATGTAATCCATTCCATTCCCTTGAATATGCCAACATATGGAAGAGATAGGAGGAGATATAAAAACCTTTACATCTGACAAAATTTGACAAGCCTTCATGCAATTTGTCTGTTATGACTTGTGACCAATCTAGGTATCTCTTTCCACCTAGTAAGAC
Organism: Thuja plicata; assembly: GCA_018584345.1. Taxonomy (NCBI): domain Eukaryota; kingdom Viridiplantae; phylum Streptophyta; class Pinopsida; order Cupressales; family Cupressaceae; genus Thuja; species Thuja plicata. The sequence continues at coordinate 1,669,111 of MU224119.1, forward strand.
TAGGATTTAGAAATGCATCCATTATTCCCAATAGAACGTGTGGGAATTACCTTTAACTCGGTTCAAGAGGGTTACAATGTCTCTTACATCAACTTTCAAATTATTCCTAGTTAGAGGCCTGGGTAATCTTGAACCTCCTTTTTGTTCTTTTAGCCACCAATTATGAGCAATGACACTTTTGTAAATAGCCTTTTTTTCAGAGAAAACATAGTATGCTAGGCTAATTTTCCAATCTTCATACCCATGGCTTCCATAACTATTTCCCTATTGATACTAACCAATGCATTCCCATATATTTTTGAAATGCGCCTCTTCTCGGCATCATACCTATTCATAGACTCCATGACCAACTCAAGGAAAGATGCAACAATAGGGAAACCCATTGCTTCAACCAACCCACTTTGTACGATCTTCTCCATCATTGAATTTGGAGTTGGGTTTTTAGCTTTCTCTAGGAAACCCCTAATTCATCTTGGACTAGGGTAGTATCATCATATTCAGGAAGAATACAGAGAAGGCATGAAGTCCAACCAATTTTGGGAGCACATACCTCATAATAAATATAGAACAGAGCCCTTGAAATAAATTCTCAAAAATAGAAGAATCAAACACAAGCAGCTAATCTACTTCCGTTCTCAACTTCATAAATAATTTCAATCAGCAATGGAGGAAGATTATTTAAAGACTCGCCTATTTTTCTCACTAAATTCTTGCAACTCCCTTAAAAGAAAGTCACAATTTACCTTACTCTCCGTGGCTTCACTTTGGCTTTAATGACTTTCTAATTTAAGAAAACAATCATTGCCTTTACTTATAATGCAGGAAAGATCTTGGAGAAGATTCGCGTGTTGTGAAAACTTAATAATCATGATGTGAATTAATTACCATTTTGACATCAGATGAAAACTTATTCATTTCTATTCATTTTGGCCTAAAGGCTTACATAGTCATCATTACTTTCTATTTATAAAAATTCAAACTTTAATACCTGTCACATCGTCACATGCACCAAATTCCCTTTTAATTCTTCTTCAATATCATGTCGCCACCTTTGATGGGATGAAACTTGAACCTTGAAACATTGAACCATTAAGGTTCAATGGTTCAAGTTTAACGAAAAATAAACTTGACACATCAAATGCACCATGGACCTAAACACTCTATGACTCAACAAGACAAAAATCATAAGACGGATTGAACAATGAACCTTGAACCATTGAGCGGTTCAACGGTTCAATTTCAACTGACCGAAAGGGAATACCAATTTTATAACTATGTCATAAAAGGGAGGGGCGTGCTTGGGGTCTTTGAACTTGAAAAGGTTCAACTCGAGAGGTTCAATGGGGTGAAGATAATGAAGTAAGGAAAAAAGGGGATAAAGGTTAAGGCCAAGAACTTTACAATAATAAATCAAGCATTTTAGCTAAAATTGGAAATATAAACACAAGCAAAAATGCAGGGTAACACATCATTGATCACTTGAACCTTTGGTAGTATATGTTATTAGGAGAATATGGAGAAATGGGTATAGAAGAGAGTATTCTACTAATATGATAATGTTGTATCTCTATCCTAGGTATAATTAAGGTCACTGATGTAGATTTGTTAGTCCAATCTATTTTATAGATTAAACAAATAGAGGTATGGCAAGATAATGAATCAAATTGATAAACATTATTGTCATCGCCTTCGAGAAATTTAAAGATATTATATTGTATAATTATGAATTTAAGCATAGTCTTGTAAAGGGTAGAAGAGTTTATCAGGCATGTTGAGTTGGAATTTTGTGAGTATGGGCTCACAAAATAGAGTTTAATGGTTGAACCATCATTTTTGAAAGTAAACAATCTATAGTATACTCCAACACTGTGACAGATACCATGTAAAATTTAGTTCTTCTCATTTTTGAGCAATTGGTTGAGATAAGCTCCCCTCTTCCATTTTCCAAGTTTGTTCACCTATGTTTCCTTTATTTTTGGATCTTTGTCCAACATATTTGAACCTACTCTTCGAAAATATTTACCTCTTTCTTTTTCTTGTTGTGGATTTCAACCCACTACTAATCATGTGACCACTACCAAAATATTATTTCCTCCTCTTCTTTTGTGGATTGTGTTCCATTATTTTTTTGTCACCTCTACTAACACATTATTTCCTCCTCTTCTCTTGTGGGATTTAATCTGCCATAATTTAGCCTCCCCAGAAACCTTCTTCCCATTTCTCACTCACCACTACACATGCACTCATTTTAATGTAAATAATATCATGAAAATTAAATATTTCCATCATATACTCATCTACACATTATTCCTTTTTCTTTACAATGTTCATATTTCATGCCAACAATCTCATCAAATCTTTGTTGTACTACATCTCTTAACAACCTTCATGGTTTATTCTTCTACATATGAAGCCTCCTTATCATCCCAAGGAAAATCACCTCTACTAAAACTTCAATCTCTACCATTTCCCGTCTTCATTATTACAGGCTATTATTTTTTATTTTACAAGAAGACTCCTAAGATTGTCCTTCTGGTAACCTATTTATTTTTTTCCATCTTCAATTATAATAGGAGATTATTCTCATCTTCGTCACCTTTCTTGCCAAATATAGGAATCTCAAAGTCCATCATGTCAACTTATACTTTATCATCTCATTTACAATTTCTACAACTATTCATCAACCTACAATCTTCTTGATTTCAATAGTTGATTTAAAAAGTAGTCCATCTCTTCCTTATTTTACTCTATCGTCTATTTGATATAATTCTAGCCACTATCTCTACTATTTTAACATGTGATTTAAACATTCTCCAACTCCATTCTCTTCAATAAAATCTCTAAACTCCTTAATCTTGTATTCCTCGAAAAAAATTAAATCTATGCTCTACAATGACCAATTTCTCTTCTCTTATTTTATTTATTACACATGTGGGATGCTCTCACATATTCCCCGAATATGCAAACTCTACCAAAAGACCTTACAACACTTTTCTTCATCATTTTCCACGACCTTTTCCTTCTTTATAGATCTCTATATTCATGACAAACACTCAAACTTTATCCTTCTCCTAGGTGACAATATTTTACGTTTATTTCATCCCCCTTATTGTCTTGTTTATCCTCTATGTTCCATTTACATGAAATTCTTCATTTTGTTTACCTTAATCTACAAGAGCATTGTTGAAATGTATGGTATTGACTATGGTCTTGAATGCATCCAATCTTTGATTAAATTTCCTTTTATCCTTCAAAAATATAAGTGCATGACCCCCTTAGCATTGTTCCTTAAACAAAAACATTAATGCCCTCCACATAAGACTCCTTCCTATAAAAAAAAAAAAAAAAAGCATGGTTATTAGGGCTAACCTAGCAAGTTGACTATGTAGTTGGCAACTAGTTTGAGGA
>MU224119.1:1674516-1700214 GCA_018584345.1 Thuja plicata
AAAAATATATATATTTATTTATTTATTTATTTATTTATTAACAATTAAATTTGAAAGTCTTGTATTTGAATCTATATTTTTATGTTCCAAATTTATGAACACTAAAGATGTGACTTTTTTCACCCATTTTATTTACAAATATGTGCAATATTATTTTATAAATAATCTAAACACTTATTAATCAATGAGCTCTTAGTTTACTCGTAAAGTTGAATAGTTCTTAATGAACTTACCTCGTGCTCTTATATCAAGTAATTAAAACAACTTTGTAGATGAAAAACCTCCATCAATATATATATATATATATATATATATATATATATATATATATAGCTTCGACCTAGATAATATTAGATAAATCAGTGAAGCAAATTAATATTAATTAATTGCGTCGCATGTCTTCTCCTTTTTATGTGGACATGGGTCACGATTAAAGAGAGTAGCATAAGCTAATGCAAGGTATTTCCCTTTAGAGCCACTTCACATATTACATACTCTTGTTTTTAATATATGACTTATTTTTTCAATTTTTGTTACCCAAATAATATGAAGCTTAAATGAGTGGCAAAGTAATATAGAAGAAACAAAATACAAAGACTTATTAAGTGTACTTCACATTATGTGGCCCAAAAGATTTGACCAAGAAGAATTGGTGGTACCCAACTTCAATTTGATGACATTTGGGAGGGACAAAAAACAAATTAGACATAAATGATAAAAGTACAAAGTTTGTGTATACATAAGCCCATGAGTTGACGACATATATTAAATCTCAAATAAAGTTTGAAAGTCATTGTTAGAAATGATTGAGACAACGATTGGATTGTCTAAGAAAAACATGTTACTTGTCTATGTCATGTGAATAAATAAGGGTCAAACCTACTTGTCAAGTTTAAAAACAACTGAGATTGGTCAGTTTATTTATGGACACGGGGGATAATTATTTTATTTATTCAGTGTATAAATAAGAAGAAATATAAATTTAATGATTTAAAAAAATTATTAAGGATTTAATTTTGTGGAGCTAAGGTTTATATTATTTTAAAAATATGTAATTAAAATCATGTCTATGATTTTCATAGAATACTTATGTTAATATTTAATCAAAATATATTGATATATTTTTATATTCAAAATAGAAAAATGGTTAATTAAAAAAATTTGAGCGGGTATGGAACTAAAGTTTAAATTTAATAATTTGAATGGAAGTCTTTTTCTGACATTGAAAGGAAGTCTTACTAGTACTTGTTGTAAGGTATGACAATAGTTAAAATAATTTCAAACATGTCATATACAAGTAACATGTTTTTATTAATATGAGAGCACGGGCCTAAGAGTTCTTTAAGAGCTTTTTAACTTTAAGAGTAAACTAAGAGCTCGTTGACTAATAAGTATTTAGATCATTTATTAAATAATATTGCACATATTTGTAAAATGAGGTGGATAAAAAAAAGTCACATCTTTAGAGTTCATATGGAGTTAAAGTTTGGAGCATAAAAATATAGATACAAATACAAGACTTTCAAATTTTATTGTTGACATAAACATATATCATTAGAAAAGAAAAAAAATAGTATATGTATTCATATTCACTTGTTACTGAATTTATTTATGTAATTTTAATATAACATGTATAGGTTCTCATGTGTTAAGTATTGCTCTATTTTGACCAACATTTGATAAAAAAAATTATTTACATGTGGGTTATTTATTTACAATATATAGTATAAATGTGTGGCAAGGCTAGATAATATATTCACAAGAGAGTTTACAACTATTACTTGAACACATGAGAACTTTTACATTAGTATTTCATATTAATAATTGTATCCATTTGAAACTTTAATGAGATATAATTAAAATGATTGTAGATCAATCAAAAGTCATTATTTTCATCAATATATTTTAATTTTCTAAAGTGAAGATGTTTATTTTTAAAATTTACAAACTATGAAAAAAAATTCTCTATATAATGATTGGTTTAAAACTCTAACGTCTTCTAAGAAGATTTATGAAAGATGAAAGTGGTTGATAAATTATGGACAAAATTTATGTTGATGTTTATTTTTCAATTTATTTTGCCACACTTTATTTTCTCTAACATAATGTTTTATTTTATAAAACGTATATGAATGTTTGTTGGGAGTTGTAATTAGTTAAAAATATTTAAAACCTTTTCATCAACTTAAATTTTATTTTTAATAGAAAATTTCATTCAAAGCCACTTAAACATAAATAAAGTTGTGACAGGAGAATTTGTTTTGTATCAATTTACAAATGAAGTAGGTTTCCTTAGATAGAACATTTACATAACGTTTACCTAGAAGTTATGTATTTATATCATTAGCAAAAACATGAAACAATATTTGAATTATTTATAAATCATATAGACCCCAAAGATATGTACAACATATACTCTTTCTATGTCACGAATAAATAAGAGTTAAAATCTCAAAATATGACAGAGGTAAATGCTTTGATACCAACTAATGAATTAAAATCCAAATAAAACACAAAGACCAATGGCTTCTTTCTTAAGTAGCTAGGAATACAAACAAAATAAATAATACAAATGGTTGGAGACAAGTTACTATTTATATTGACCATAGAAATTGATATTTAAAAAATATATTAGAACTCAAATTATAATTTTATTTATAAATAATTCATTTACACTGATATAGAGATACAACCAATCACTTCCAATATGGAGTTGATTTCAAATCCATATTTTACTACACATCTAGAGCTATGTGTATGTACATTGCTCTATTATATTATATGTTGTTGTGTAAACATTCATCTACTTATAACTATTGTTCAAACTCTTCCAACTATCTATTGCAATATTTATTCTATTTATCTCTTGATATCTTCTTGCAAAAAATTGCTCTCACATTTGAAATTAAAAATCACTGACCAACATTTACTTCACTAGAAAAATAATAAGTTTTTTTTTGTTGTGCATCAAGAGAAGGTGGGTCAAGATCCCAAATAAATTTCCAATGATTGTCTCTTATAGGTAGGTGGCTACAGATAGGCTTAGAGACAATATATTTTCCAACATTCCTTTTTACAAAGTCATCTCCCATGCTTAATTTGCAACTAAACCAATATTAACCAAACTACTTAGGCACTCAAAGCTATCTTTGCTTAGTGGCTTTATAAAATGTCTAAAAGTAGTTGTTTAGACCTACAAAACTTGATTTTTATGTCACCATTTTCAACCAGCTCCCTTATGAAATGATACTTGATTTCTATATGCTTACTTCTTCCATGAATTCTTTGTTAGAGCTTTTGATGATAAATTATCACAAAATATAATTGTATCATCCATGTATTCCTTCTTCAAATCAACTAGGATTATCCTTAGCCAAGTATTTTGACATTTTGTTTCCTTTGTTGTTATATACTCAACCTTTCCTATAGGCAGGGAAATTATGGGTTGTTTCATGGAAGCCCATGAGATAGCTTCAGATCCCAAGTATAACATTTATCCTGATGTGTTCTTCCTATCATCAACACTTCTTTCCTGATCACTATATGTGTGTCCAACCAATCCAAACTCCTTTTTGTAGTATAGAAAATACAATATTATTTGGTTTATATTCACATACCTCAGGATTATCTTACCTTCTTAATAATGTGTCTACTTTGGAGTCTCCATAAATCTAGAAATTAGACTTAATAAATATATTATAAAAATCGCTTAAATCCAACATATTAGATTGGAATGAAAAATATTTTAAAAACATCTTCAAAGAGAAAACAAATATCAAATCTGAAATTAGTAAACTCAATGAAGAAATTTTACAATTTGGCATGGATAATGATAGATATCTTAAATAAAAAGAGCTTCTCCATAAACAGGAGGATATTCTTCTTAAAGAATAAGTTTACTGAAAAACAAAAATCCAAAGAGGACTGGCTATCAGATGGCGACAAAAACACTAAATTTTTCCATAACAACACAAAAGCAAGGAGGAACATCAATAAAATAACCTCTATAAAAAACCAGCAAGGTTTATTGACTAACGATCCTAAAATTATCGCACATGAAGCCATATCATTCTTTTGTGACACTCTTAACAATTGGGAATCTTCGGATCTCGTAGCCCAGAACACCATGCTTGGCAATATCCCTAAACTTATTACCAGAGAAGACAACTTAATTCTAAACCAACCATTTTCAATCGATGAAATTAAATCAGCCCTTTTCCAAATGAAACCCAACAAAGCATCAGGCCTAGATGGCTTCCCAAGGATTTTTTACCAGAAGCGTTGGCACTTCCTCAGATATGAGCTATGGGAAGCAATTGAAAACACTAGGCAATCAGAACACTTTTTAAAAGCAATTAATAACACTTTTATATCCCTTATTCCCAAAAAAGTGGAGGCTGACTCCTTCTGTGATTTTAGACCCATTTCCCTTGCAATACAGTTTATAAGATCATGTCCAAAGTGGTAGAAATTAGAGTAAAACTATTGCTACCCAAAATCATCTCTGAAGAACAAATAGGGTTTGTACCTGGTCAGTCAATATTTTATGGTATCGTTATCATTCAGGAACTTATACATACTGCGCAAAAAACAAATAAAACTAGCTATGTTAATAAAACTAGATATCCATAAAGCCTACGATAAGGTGGACTGATGATTCCTTTGCAAATGCCTTGAGTCGTTTGGCTTCTCGAAGCAATGGATTAACCTAATTTTTAAATTTATTTCAACCCCTAAAATTTCCATTCTTGTTAACGGTTCTCTGTGGGGGTTTTTGACATATCAAGAGGCCTAAGGCAATGTGATCCCATTTATTATTTTCTTTTCGTCATTATCGAGGATGCTTATGGGAGAATGGTCAAGGGTTACCATTTGGCTAACAAGATCTCACGAGTGAAAGTGATGGAGGGAGTAGATAACATTACCCATCAACAATTTTTTGACGACACCATTCTACCAGCGGAATGTTCGCCTATCGAAGCTACTAACCATAAAGAAATTTTGGACATTTACATGAAAGCTTCATGTCAAAAGGTTAATCCTGATAAATCAGAAATTTTCTTCCTTAATACTGATCCCACTCTTGAACTAGTTGTCTGTAAAATTTTAGGCTTTAAAAAAGGTTGCCTTCCTTGTAAATATTTAGGCATTCCCTTAGACAACGACAATAGATCCAACAAATCCTAGGACCCTATGGTTAGTAAAATGGAATAGAAAATAGACACATGGAAAGGGAAATGGTTGTCCAATGCACGTCATCTTACCATGGTAAAATCTTTTCTTTAAGCTCTTCCTTCTTATCAAATTCCATGCCTCCCACTTTCAAAAAAGGCTAAATATGTCATTGAAGGGAAAATGCGAAATTTATTTTGGCAAGTGGTTTCCAACCAAAAGAAAATGGTCCTAATAAGTTGGGAAATGCTTTGCAAACCCCTCACTCATGGCGGATTGGGCATTAAAAAACTTAGCTGGAAAAACAAGGCCTTCAGAGAAAAATTTGTTTGGAACCGTTATCCCAATAGCAAGTGGGCTAAGATTTTTTTCCACAAATATCTAAATCCTGACAACAAGCTTAACATCTTCAAAACCATCAATCCTCGTAGAGGTTCCAGAGTCTTGAAATTCATGATGGATGGTAGAGAAATTATTTCTAAGAATCTTTCATGGGATATTGGAAGAGGGGATAATGCTCTCTTCTGGGATGATTTGTGGGGTGGATAATCCCCTCTTAGAATCTATCTCCCCCCACATTAGGGATACCCTTCTTATGCTTTAGGGAGATACCCTTGACAACTATTTGACCTTTCACAATAACGACTTGTGTTTTAAGTGGGAATGAAAATCCCTTGATAATACCTCCCTATTCCATAGGGATAAAGAGGAACTCCGCTCAGCACTATCTACCAGAAGTATTACCCCTAAATTATCTAGCGACTCCCTAGTTTAGCTGGGATCTAAATCAGGTTCATATACAGTCAAAGAAGGCTATCAATCTCTGGTCAAAATCCAGAACTGGCCTCTCCTAGATTTACCCCTCCATCTTTTCTGGAACAAATTCTACCTTCCAAAATCAGGTATGTTCACCTGGGCTACACGATAGAAACACATTATTACTGCAGAATGGTCTAACAAGCTCGGCTTCAAAGGTTCATCCCGCTGCGTCCTCTATGAAGTTGAAGCTCAAAATAGTGGACCATATCCTTCTTCATTTTCCTTACGCATACACATGTTTGTCTTGGCTCCTCCAAAAGCTCCATTTCCAACTTGCGGTTCCTTATAACCTTTTCAAATGTTTCAAAATTTGGCCCCTTCCTTACAAAGAATTTACTTACTTTCTAATTTTTATCATTGCCCCTTCCATCATGATCTAGGAATTATGGAAAGAAAGAAATTGTATGATTTTCCAAGATATCAAAATGAGCGCAGACATATTGATTAACAAAATTGAAGCTAGTATTATCAAAGTTTCTAACAATAGGTTGAGATCCCTTAACAATGACAACAACTCCTTCTCCCTTTGGGATAATGATATCAGGAAGGAGTGGCCCAACCTCATTACTACCCCCCTCTTTGGAAAAGGAGGTAAGTCTACTTATCAATCTAGGTTATCTTGCAAATGGTCCCCCCACCTCCTCTTTGGTACAAAATCAATTTTGATGGGACCTCACGCGGTAACCCTGGGATAGCTGGAATAGGATGCATCATTAGAGATTGGAACAACAACATTTGGGGCAAATTGGCCAAATCTATTGGTCGAGCCACTAATAATATTGCTTAAATTAAAGCCCTATGCGAGGGGTTGCTCTTATGTAAAACATTGGCTATCAAAAACCTCATTGTGGAAGGAAACTCCTAAATCATCATAAATCTGCTTAGGACAGGATCCACACCAAATTGGCTTCTTAATTCCAGACTACAAATAGTTATCATCCTATCTAACTATTTTGATAATATTAGCTTTACTCACATCTATCATGAAGGTAATAAATAAGCTAACAACCTAGCCAATTCAAGGGTGGATGACATATATATTTTGGACACCAACCTCGCATGCTATCATAATATTCCCCCAGCCCACAATCTAGGAAAATTAAATTATCCAGCTACAGATCATTAAATTAAGTCCCTAAGATTTATAAAACTCCCTACCCATAAATCACTCCAATAAGCACTACTAAACAAATTAAAATTTAACACACAATCTTCATTTATAATCTAAATTTTGGTATAACTTAAGCTCTTGATAATGATAACTTTCTCTTATTTTACGCAGGGATGCATATATCTATACATTAATATAAAGATATGGATAAATAATATGCACATTTATGGATGCAAATATATGTAGCATAAATTAAGACTATAAACACTTTTGCATATGTTTGTTGCTATAGCTATGCATGATATTTACCACCAGTTTCCTATTAGCATAAGAATGGATGTACCACTGAGAAAAGTGAGATTATCCACTCCTCAACTTCATATCTTATAGATTGACACCTTGGCCTCATCTCCTCTTCTCCATTTTTCCCCTTCATCCCTACCCAATCCCTTGCCCCACACTTTCTATTCAATTCTCTGTACACAAACTAGGCTTTCGATAGTTAGGGTTATTTCCTACTTCGGTGGTATTTGGTGTTTACATAGAATAAAGGATGAAGGGGTATTTTCTCAAATGTATCTTAAAAACATCTCTTAAGTTGCCCAGATTTAATTCTCTTTTCTAACACCAAAGCTCAAGGTTGTTATTGGTAATGGATCTAACAATTATGTTGCAGGCTTTGCACTCTAACCATGTGTGCAGGTATAGGATTGAACACGACTTTAAAATATTGAATGGCTAAAGAATGTTCCATTTGCATTTCATGTTGATGCTTCAAAAAAAAAAAATCACTCTTTGTACCAAATTGTATCTTGAATTAATGTAAATAATTCTAAAGTTGAGAGCTTAGATTCATTGTATCGAGAGACAAGTGTTTGTTTTGACCCAGAATGTAAATAAGGGGTTTGCCCCTAAAATGAATATACTCTCTAAATAAAATTATATAAACAAGGGTATGCCCTTAATGGATCTGTAATAAGGGGTATGCCCCTTTAATTTTTCTGTATTAGTATTAGTAACGGGAGTTTGGTCTCGGGTGTTGGAATAACTAATGGAAAGTTGGGACTGAGAGGGGAGGGGTGAATCAGTACCAATAAAAAATTTTAACCACAATTATTGTTTATGCCATATACTGCTACTTGCTTAATACTAAGTTCATAAATTTGAAATAAAAGTAATGTAATGCTTATAAAACCATAACATCAAAACATTAAACAATTGAACTCATAACACCATGATTTTGGTCGCGCAAAAATCCTTGGTTAGAGGATAAAAACTGCGGTGGGGATGACACCCACAACCTTAACTAACTGTAGTATAAAGGGTGCTCGGTTAGAGCTACAAGGTTTAGCTATTTCTGATAGCTTACTCGGTTAAGAGTATGAAAGACTTGTTAGGTCTACCTGGTTAAAGGATTTTTACAAACTCTACACTTAGAGATGTACCAGGTTAAAGGATTTACAAATATAAGATAACTTAAGATCTACCCAGTAGTGGGATTTAAAACTCTCAATACAATAGTATCAATAACTTAACAATGTATGTAAAAATGCATCAAATGTAAATATTGTTCAGACTCTATGTGTTATGATATGTGTTACTTCAATTCCCAAATTGTAACATTTTTTTGTTCTGCTCTACTCTATGTTCTTCAATAACTCCTCTAACAACAATAACAATAATAACTCTCTATATTTCTTCTATGTATATCTCTTGTGTCTCTCGTGTATGTCACACATATAAAATTCATCCAAGAAATAGATGAGTTTTGCCTCTTAATCTTATGCGTTAGGTACACTGTAAATTTCTCTTGACCGTTAGATATTCCTTCTAGCTCGATAACCATGTCACTTTTACCTCGGTACTTGTTGTTTTTCTTGGAAATGAAAAACTTTATTTTTTTTGTTTAATCTCTGCCTTAGATCTTCACCCTGACTTATTTGAATTGTTGATCATGTAACAAACTATTATAAATACTTGTATATGCGTAATTAATGCTTTGACAATCATTAAATATGATCTGATCACATTTTTGAATAACTATCTAACCCGATTGAGTAACTCCACTATACTCGATTTAAGTGTTTTCCATCACTCGATGCAATATCAACTCGGTGTACTACATTCGCTCAGTGTAGTGTGTCACTCGGTAACTGTAGGCACTCGGTACTCTGTCAACTCTATTTTTTACCGACTGGCTCGGTGTGCATTACCGACTTGTCTTATCCTTTCCTTTCTCCTTTTACTAATTGATTCTCCTTGACTCTATGAATTTTTCTAAACTAATGACAACAAAATATCTTGTAGAGATAACAATCTCCCCCTTTGGCATTAGTTGGCCATTTTTGACAAAAACTTCAAAGTCATCAAAATTAGTAACTCCCCCTATGATGTTACTCTCTATACATATCATTTTTTTCATTTTCTACACACACACACACACACACATATATATATATTTGTTTTTCAAGCAAATCTATCTCCCTTTTTTATGAAAAAGTAAGATATCTATCCTCTTTTATCTCCCTTTATTCGACTAAGATATTTATCCCCCTTTTAAAACAAAAAGTGCCAAAAAGTAAAACTTATTAACCAAAAAGATGTTTATACCTATGTTGAATGCTTGAAAGTACAGTCTCCCATGTATCTTAGAGATTCTAAAGTATAAAATTGTATCCTGTCATATCTAGTGATATGCCAACTATGGTGTCCAATGAACTTATATCTGGAAAACTTGTTAGCTCTTTGGATTTCTTCAAGTGTATATGCATTGATTGAATAGGGGAATTAACAGTGCTTGAAATTCAAGAAGTTTCAATCTTAGCTTATCCTCCTCCTATATTAATGAGAGTTGAACTCCCATGAGCTCTTGTATCTATGAATAGTAAGTCTGGAATGCTCTAGGCTCGGCAGATATTTTCTTAAGCTGCTCATTCATCTCTTTCTCAATATTTGCTTCCTTCTTCTTGATTTCAACAATAAAGTTTGAAAGAATACAAAACTTTTGAAACATTGAAATGATGGATGTTAGTTGTGTAGTTTTGTACTTGTGTCATGGTCAGATCTTTTCTCAGCAAAGGTGCATTGTCAATATCCATACACTCGGTATCCTTCATTTGTGTATCCATGACATCTTCATCTTTTGATAGATCTTTTGCAAGATCTTCTTCCTCAAGTATATCTTCAATGATAACCTTTGCATTGTTAGTAGTTAGATCAATATGATCTATTTTCTTTATGCTTCCCTTTATTTGATCATAAATTTCTTCTTCTTGTTCCTTCTCTACTTCATGATACTCGGTATCATCTGTATGAAATATATCCTTCCATTTTTCAGTTGTATCCTTCTCCACTAATTGTATGTCTCCATTCATTATCCTAAGGGCTCTCCCCTTGAATACAAATCTTTTTGAATGTTTCTTTAATGCTTCATGAAGCTCATATGGTGCAAGGTTGGGAATAGTGTGTACAAGAGATCTCTCTCTCATTTCCTTTTCTACATTTAGTGCATACTTCCATCTTGCATCTATCTTGTTGTATAGTTCCTCTAGTAGCTTGTCTACAAGCTCAATAGGTGCCACTTTGTATCTCATTAAAGTTATAACATCAACTTCTTCAATCTTTTCTTATCTTCTTCATTCCTCTTCTGATATTTTACTTGCCTAAAACCTCCAAATCCTCCTGTTTTCTTTAATCCATCCAAAAAATCATAAAGACTTTGTGGAACTCGTGAGAGCTCTACAACTGGTATAGATTTATTAGGCTCATCAGACTTTGTTTCACTCTTATTACCAAGTAGAAATCTTCTCCCTGTTTTAGTAGGTTGTTTCTTGCCTCTGGTTCTCTCATATAAGTCTTTCATTTCAGTTGTACTATCTCAACAGCTTTCTTCTCTTTCGGTTGTACTGAACATCTGTGTTCCTTCCAGTTTATTTCTTACTCAATGATGCCAATTGTATATTTATCTTATCAACTACTACAATTTCTTGTACATTCTCAGTTTTCTCTTTCAGTGTGTCATCAACTCCAAGATTTTTTGATAAAGTATCAATCATTTTACTAGCTTTCTTTATAAACCTAGGTACCAAAATACCTTACTTGATTTTATCTTTGACTTCCTCATAGGTTCCATACATTTTCTCATTATGATCTATTGGTTTAGCTAATAAAGCTTCTATCTATTTTGATCCAATATCTATATCCATCTCATATCCTATCAGTTGAATCCATTCAACTCTTGGTTCTATAGCCTTAATTATACAAACATCAGTGTCAACCTCAAATCAAATGTTATCCTGATACTTAGCCTTAGTTGAGGTATAACTCTATATCTCTTATGCATTCAAGCTTGGAATTGCAAAAATTAATCAAACATGATTGCATCAAAGTTGTCTCCTAGACTTTGTATATACTCATGTATTTGATAAATAACTGGCCTATTAGTTTTCCATACCACATCTCCAATGGAGGGAAATGAACAGTAGTAGAAAAAGAAAATATATACCAATAGTGAACCAAATTTCAATGTGATGGTCTTTGCCTTCCTGATTGTGTTCATATTTTCATCTATGTGCTTTAAAAAAAATTCACAGAGATCCATTTGAATTCCTTTCTTTACTATCTTATATGTCAGGTCTACTACTCCACATGGTACACTATCCACTTGGGATGATTGAAACACTCAGTAATATATGATGTTGCATGCATACCTTAACTTAGGATCCATGAAAATAGATATCCTCATTCCTCTTCCATCCCATTGTCCCTTGGCTAGCTCGATGAGCTTACCCTTGTCAATTTTCTTGATTGACTTTGGTTGGTCTCCAATAGGAAATCTAGTGATAATGTGAAAAACATCCTTAGTTATCTTGATCGGTTCATCCAACCACATGAACTGGTCATGTACTCGACTGAGTACCATCCTCACCCATTCAGACTTGAATTACCTTGGTAGATGAATTGTATGTGTCAATCCTTTTGTCTCCAAATGTGTGTGCTAATCCTTTAATTTTCCATTCATGCACAACTTACTGAATGAAGCATCAATCTTAGCTTCACACATATCTTCATTTTTGAAGTGAATAAATGTGCGGACGTCTTCAATCAACAAAACTCACGGCAATATTGAAGATAACTCTCATGTCATATCAATTTATATGGCTATAGCTATGGGAAACATGTATTTAGGGTTTATAGATTCAATGTTCTTCACTAATATTGATCTTTGCATCCTTGGTGCCATGATAATCTCCAAATGTATCAAAATAACAAACTAGGGCACGCTCCATAAAATACAACTTTGAAAACACAACTCGGTAAACTAGATTTCTTAGAACTATCACTCAATGATCTTGTGAAGATTAGAAATACCTTGTAATTGCTTTGAATGCTCGACGGAGTGATCGCTCTGCAATGTGCTCAAATGCTCTTCGAAAATGTTAGGTTCAAAATGAATAATATATTGACCTATTTATAGCTTTTCCTCGATTAGGGTTTCCAATAGCTCTAATTATTTGTATTAAATGCTCTTGTCGAGTCCCTTTTTACCTTTATACCGATAACATAGTCACTTTGTTTAACCTATTAAAAAAAATAACTATAGATTACAAATTTCAATCAAAATTTCCACAACTTATCCAAATACATCTTAATATGTTGATACGGATCTTAACTTTATTGCTTAGGAACTAATGTAAGATTTATAATAAGCATGCAGTTCCTACATACCTCTCACTAATTAGGTGGAGCTCAGTACACCAGACTCGGTAGAGATGGTTTCATCTATAGTTCCAAGTGAAGTTCCAATTTCCTGAGTACTTCTCCTCCATGTTTTGTTCACCTATTCTCTTATTCTTCAACAGTAGATGGTACACTCTTTGTAGATCCATCCTTGTTCGGTGCATCTCCTCAGTATCTACAATTTTTTGCAAGGTGTCCTACCCTATGACAATGGAAACATACTATTGGGTATATTTCCAGTTTTGAAGTCTTGCTTAAAATTATGGTTTCCCAGTGAATCTTGCCTAAAATGTCAAAACCTGCTTAGAAATGTTGTCAATTTTTCATTCAAATGTTGATCTCCAAGCAATAAAATCATTAAGAGATGTGAAAACCCTAGGTCCTAGGTCATTTTTCATTCTTGTCACTTAAGTAAGTTTTTAAGCAGTTACCTTTGTGGTTGGCTTCTAATTTGCAGTTACCTTTTTCATGAATTTTAAATCACTAAGTCATGTGCCCTTTTTACATGTTTTAAAGTTAGTCGCTTAATCTCCTAACCATCTCTGAATATTCCTTTTTATTTGGAGACTTAACGCAAAGCCTTAGTAGTGTTATCTCTAAAGATAAAGAATATGATTTGAAGGATTAAGAGATTAAACGCACATCATTGATCAAATTCAGATCTTGTGGTTCGCATCAAATCTCCAAAGAAACCCATGAGTTAAGAAATTATATGGCGACTTCGAGTTTCTTTTAGTCACAAAGTCTCACAAAAAAATCAAGGTTAAAGCATGGTTATCATGTTCATTCAGTCGCATGATCTCGGAAAGAACCAAGGGTTAAGTTAAATCTTAAGAGACTCAATGACAACCATAGATGTTAAGATGATCATGTGGTTGGAGTTTAATCGCAAGATGAAAGGGTACATTAATAAAAGTTTAAGAGATTTGGCGATAACTATTGGATTAAAAAAGAATCAAGGGAAGGCACGTGATCTCAGAAGGATTTCAAAAGGTACATAAAGATTGAGAGATCTAGCAATAGTCGTTGATGAAAGAAATATTGGAGGGCTAGCGTTTGATCTCTAATTAAACCCTGAGCTGCATGAAACTTTTAGCGACTTTGAGATTCACTCAATCGCTAAGTTTCTAGATAAACTATGGTTAAATACAGACAAGTCAAGTTTTGATAAGGATGAATCTCAACCGCAGATTAAGATCAAATCTTTCGACTGTCATTAAATCGCTTAGAAAAGTAAAAAATTCTCAAGGTTTTCAGCAATTCAGAGAAAATGATCTAGATGGTGACACGTGGTCAAGTTACTCAAAGATCTATGGCATGCGTGAAGTCTCAAGGAAAACCTATGGTTAAGGATTTTCTTTGGCAACCTCAAGATAGCTTGCAGTCACATAACCTCGGGACCAACTGAAGTTAAAGTTTAAACTTAAGAGATTTAGCGTGCACCGTCAAATTAAAAGCTGATCAATGGTGGTCGCATAGTCTCCAGACAAGTCCAGTCAACATAAAATGAATAAGAGACTCAGTACAGGCCATTGAAGTGATTTAGATCATATGAAAACTATGAATTCTCAGAACAAACTCATGATTAATCAAAATATTCAGCAACTTTGAGTTTTTTTAGTCATGTAATCTCTAAAGGAAGATAGGTTAAGTCGCGTTGAGAGCTAGGCTAAATAAGAGAAGATCTGAGCCACTGATAAGATTTAGATTGTGTGGTGCATGTTGAATCTTAGAGTGAAACCAAGGTTAAAATTAATTCTTAGCGATTGGGAGATAGAACAGTTGCGTGATCGCCATAAAAGTTGTGGTCAGAGTAAGGTAAAATTACAAAGGGTTTTTCTCGCGCCATGATGTAAAGAGGTAACCTATTAGAGTAAAAGGATCTTGACAACATGTATAAGATTTGTCGAGTTGTGACTTAATAAGCCAATCATATCAAACATTGGGCCTCTTTCGCATATAATAAGGTTTTAAAATGATAAAACTGCTCATGATTATCCTAATTGTCTTATTCAAAATCGATCACCTATCAACGTCAAATGCCACGGCTAGGGAAAGAATCAATGTCAGAGTATGCATAATTAAGACAGAAGTGATTGAATGCATCTTTCAAATCCTTGGCTAGATTGATGCATTGATGATAAATAGACGTTGCTTTCATACATTTCAGTTAACCAAGTTTTCAGAGTTGCAGAGCTGAGAGATTACATAATTTTTAGAGCATTCAAAAGCAAAGAATTACGTGAGTTTCAAAGGAATTTGCAGTAAAAATCCTATCTTCTAGAACATAATTGTTTCAGTAAGGGTATTCAAGAATCAGTAAAGATGAACCGACCAACCTTGAGCGGATCTTCAACTAGTGGAGCCAATAAAGAAACAGAAGATGACCAGAAGGGAAAGAGAAATTATTCTGAGGAATTTGTGACTCTACTGCCTAGATTCAGTTAGAGAAAAAAGGTAAATGATGAACTCTTTACCGATGATTTAGCATATTTTAGAGATCCTAGGACTCCAGGGATTTCAGGTTTTCATCTTTTCAAGTATTATTATAGTAATAGCAATAGCTCAATTCCTATATCAAACCCATGGACGTCAGGCTTAGGGAAATTGATAGTCCCTGATATCTTTGTAGAAACAGACTTGTTAGTTGAGCTAGACAAAAAAGTATGATCCCTTATCCAAAACCATTAAAAAGAGTGATGGAACAAATTTGGTCACTTTAGATAGAGCCTCTTTCATGAAATCTTTCACCATATATCATCCTTGTTCTACGGAGATTGATTTGAAAAAATTGCAGAATAGATATACCAGGGAATCTACTATTGTTGCCAAACTAATCCAAGACCATACACAAAATTCAAATAGGAATTATATTTCTTCCATCCCAGGTACTGCACCTTATTTTTACAAAGATTTAAGTTTCTACATGAAGTACATTTATTATGGACTGTGTATGGTTTTGGGAGTTGATGGGGGTCTTGAGAGATTAACTATAGACCTTCTGATGATCATCTTGGATCTACAAAATTCACATGTCAACACTGATTATGACTACATTCAGTGTGTCATAGACAAGATGCATCAAGGGTTTATTAATATAGTTACAACATCCAAACCTAGATTTATACATTATTCTCTTTTAATGCATTTAATCCTATACTTCAATGTTAACAATTTGGATACAGAGAATTTAAGGCCTAGAGTATTCTTCCATGGAAAACCAAACCCTGTACAAATGTGGCTTAGGGTTCGGAACTTTACATCCAATAAGAATGGGTATTGTGCTTTCCATAATTGGATTGTATATACTATTTTGGAGATGATAGGTGCAAATATGACAAGCTTTCCCACCATGGTACTACAACTCCTTAGACCTTGTCAATTTGTGGATAAATGGCCAGGAGACCATAATTGAGGAGATTTCTACTTTGAGAAGACATTTACTTTAATGAGGGTTTATGGATGTTCTCAGCCACCTCATATACTCCCAAAATATGTGCCTCCTAGGATAGCTGCAGTAGAATTCATTTGGCAGTTGATGTCGACTGACAAGGAGCACCTGGCACCCCATAGGAAGGGTTCGTTTACTCCTATACAATTCAAGATTTTGAATTTCATGATTGGTAAAAGATCTACATATTCAATGAATAAATGGTTGAGTCGATACAAAATG
Organism: Thuja plicata; assembly: GCA_018584345.1. Classification (NCBI taxonomy): domain Eukaryota; kingdom Viridiplantae; phylum Streptophyta; class Pinopsida; order Cupressales; family Cupressaceae; genus Thuja; species Thuja plicata. Next base: position 1,691,031 of record MU224119.1, read on the forward strand.
AGTGTGGCCATTTATAGGTATATAGACCCAAAGGGTTTTATTAAAAGTGCCAAAAAAAAATTGACTCCCATCATAACAACTATTAAAGAACATGAAGAGTGTGTAGAAGAGGATTTAATTAGAAATATTTTGGAGGATGAAGAAGTGTCAAGAAGGGATGATCAATATGAGGATCTGATAAACCTTGAGAAACAAATCAAGAAGAAAGGAATTCCCTTTGGGGCCTTCTTTCCAAATATGCCCCTCCTGTCCCTTTGGGGGCTTCTTTCCAAACAGTGAGGGAGACTATTCAGTTCCTGTCCCTCCTCCAATGGATGAACTACCTTTTACAATACATAGCATAGAGGTAAACCTTATAGAGGATCCTGATATTGAGGTTACTGATGAGCCTCCTAGAAAGAAACTAAAAAATAGAATTAGGGGACCCTTCCCATGCTAAGGCACATGAAAAGAAAAAGGATAAGGTGAGTGCCTTAATTACAGGAAATAGAACCTATGATCACCAGTTGAGGAAAGCAATAAGAGAAGGGAATAAAGTAAGAGGGGATGTGCAAGAGGAAATTGAAATTCCCCTCCTACTATGCCAAGATGAAAGGAAGTTTCATCAAGAATAGTTTTTGATTCATGATAATGTCATCAAAACTAAAGAGTTCAAAGATTTCCTAATTTGGGTAAAACAATACCTATAGACCCAAAGGGTTTTATTAAAAGTGCCAAAAAAAAATTGACTCCCATCATAACAGCTATTAAAGAACATGAAGAGTGTGTAGACGAGGATTTAATTAGAAATATTCTGGAGGATGAAGAAGTGTCAAGAAGGGATGATCAATATGAGGATCTGATAAACCTTGAGAAACAAATCAAGAAGAAAGGAATTCCCTTTGGGGACTTCTTTCCAAAAAGTGAGGGAGACTATTCAGTTCATGTCCCTCCTCCAATGGATCAACTACCTTTCACAATACAGAGCATAGAGGTAAACCTTATAGAGGATCCTGATATTGAGGTTACTGATGAGCCTCCTAGAAAGAAACTTAAAAATAGAATTAGGGGACCCTTCCCATGTTAAGGAAAAGGAAAAGAAAAAGGATAAGGTGAGTGCCTTAATTACAAGAAATAGAGCCTATGATCACTAGTTGAGGAAAGCAATAAGAGAAGGGAAGAAAGTAAGAGGGGATGTGCAAGAGGAAATTGAAATTCCCCTCCTACTATGCCAAGATGAAAGGGAGTTGCATCAAGAATAGTTTTTGATTCATGATAATTTCATCAAAACTAAAGAGTTCAAATATTTCCTGATTTGGGTAAAACAATAGCAAATTGGATCCCAATTACAATTAACTGAGGGTGATGCAGTGCCAAATGATGCCTTACAAGATTTGCAAGCACATGACCCTAAGACTGAAACAATGACACCAGAGGAAGCTAGATAATTGGTTAAGTCTAGTGGGATGCTCCTTGTAGAAGGATGGGATCTTGCCTCTATCTTCATAATTGATCAAATTAGGAGGCAGCCAGATGCAAAATTTTCTTCTGAGACATAGATAGGAGACATGATCAAAGGATGTGGATATGATCCACGATCTCAAACCTTTGCAATATGGTCCCTTGCACCCAAAACACAAAAGCCTTTTGTAATCAATGTGAAAGAAAAGAAAGATGGAGATAAGATCATTTGGTCTATCCAAAAAACTAGTGATTTGGAGATTTCTCAGGCACTCACACATTTTGCACACTTAAATGAAGCTAAGGCAGAGAAAATGTCAAAACATTATCAGAAGATTTTTGATGAATCAAGTGTTGTTGTAAAGGATAGAGAATTATGCTTGATCAAGATCAAGACACTAGAGGGAAAAGTAGAGGAATTGGATAAGAAATTGCAAGAAGCTCCCAAGACTATCTTGACTCCTCCTAAACAAGTTGTAGATGCTCAAACTCAGACTACAAAGGATTTCTCCATAGGAACAGAGCAAGCAGATAGTGATTAGAACAAAGTAGCTTTGGAAGCCTTGTGGAAGATTCTGTAGCATAGGATTGATATCCTAAAGGGAAAATTTGATTTAGCACCTAATACTTATAGTAAATTACCTAACCTATAAATAGAGGTCAATAATCATATTTAACCTTTGAATCCTTATTTCAAAACTTGGTTAGGCAGGGAAACACTTTTTGAAAGATTAGCAGCTTTACAAACACATAGGGCATATCTCCCTGAAATTGTCTGTCAGGTAGGAGAAGAGATTGAGCAAATTGGAGCCACTTTGTCTTTCTTCAAAGGCAAGGAAAATCAAATACATGCCAGAATTAGCATGTTTGGGTCAGATTATAATAGATTTGTTCCTCCAATAAAGGGAGATGATAATAAGATCAAAGCAATATTAGATTAGAAAGGTGAATTTGATACCTTACTGCCTATTAAAGAGGCATTTATATCGGATAATGTTGCATTATATATGGATAGATTTAATAAGACTAGATGAGGCTTTTAAAGAAGAAACATGCTTCAATAATTTTTTAACAGATGTCAAGCTCATCACAGATGCCAGATGGGACAGAAAAAAGGAACAATTATAGAACATCTAGAGCTTAATTGGCCTTTCGAGGAAGAGGTTACAGAATGGGATAATAAAACCAAGACCAAGAACAAAAATCTTGTAGTTGTTGACCTAGATATATTGGATGAAGAATAAAGAGGCACCTGACACCTGATCTCTGAGCACAGGGAGGATAATCATTAAAAAAGAGTAGTGTAAGTTAGCCTATATTGGCAGTCATTGACTCTCGCAATAACTACAATAGGTTATCCATAATATCTACAAACAAAGGTGACAGATATCAAAGATTTGGAAATCAGATTTGATCTTTCCTTATTTTGTCTTTCCACCGTTTGAAGGCCTAATTATATTTTTGTCTTCTAGATCCTTTAGGGTTAGGTCTATCCATCTGAAGCTTGTTGCATCCTTAATATTTAAGGATTCTAAGATGGCTAGTACTCTATAAATAGTAAGATGTAACATATTGTAAGCATGGTGAAATATACAACTGTGAAGCAGGCTTCTCATTTTTGTCTAAGTTTTTGATCTTTTAGCCTTTTGAATGTATTGAAGTAGCAACATATTAATAAAATACAGTGTATTTTCCTAATCTATATCTCTGGTGTCTTCTTATATTTTTGTTTATGTTCTTGTATATTTAGTTTGTAAGGCATCTTAAACATACTAGTTATAAGGTAACTGTGGAATTTCTTATAAGTTTCTTTCAAGGAGGGTGTAATTCTTGTGAGTGGTTCCAAAGGGTTAAACATTGGTGTGAGAATTTGATATAGGGGTGTGGGAGTGAAAAGGTATTTTGTAAGGCATTCTATCTGAATTATTTATGTATTTCCATTAATTAGTTTGTTGTGGATTTATATCTCATTTGACTCTTTGCCCAAGAATAAGGCACTAGTCTAGGGTTTGGTAAGTAGTTATTCACCATCAACATCAAAACAAACAAATCATTTAATTTACTATTATAAAGAATATACATGCTTAAGTAGTTGTATTTAATAATACAATTCAACTTGTTGATTCCTTAGAGAGATAATAATCTAGGTTAGCCTTCCTGAGTCAAAGAACTCTAAAAAGAAGAAGGATGAGAATCCTTATATCACTGTTGTTTTCCATTGCTATGTTTATGGTCTGGCTTATTAAGCTTTGTATTAGATTGATTATAGTTATATGCAAGATGTTCTATTAATTAATACAGTAAACAACAATAGGCAAAACCAGTGTAATCCCATATCCACTGTTAAAGTTTACTGAAAAGTAGTAACTTATTAAAGGTACACCCGCCTTAGTCTGTGGAGCTTAAAGAAGAAGGAGGATTAATCCTCATCAATTAGACTTTGTCTTGCTAGAATCATGAATTGGGAGTTATGGAGTTGATTAGTTATTAATCTATTTTTATTCTGCAAGAAAAAGCTCTAACAAATTGGCGACTCTCCTGGGGATTATAAAATATTGTTGAACTTTCAGGCAATCTCTGGTATTTTAAAGTTGAATTAGTTTACTGTTGAGTTATCCCATCTAAGTTACTCTTGTAGTATTCATATTAGATTGTGTTGAAAATTCCCAACTTGTTTTGGGTGGCGACTTAAAGAAATCTTTGGTATCAATGCTAAGTAATATTCAATATTCCTACACATCTTCTCAATATGAATACCAGATCTAGAGTAAAAGAGCATCGTTAAGTTGAGTTGGAAAGTGGAATTCCAACTACTTCTAGGACTAAAATGTCTTGGAGAGAAAAGAAGAACAAAGGTAATATGGATAATCCTTTTCCAAGAAGAGAAGAGGAGAACACTAGGAAAGAAGATTCAACCCAATCTAGTCATGAGGGGAACACATCAGAGTATGAGGAAGCTCTTTATTTGGGATTCGAAACATATGGAAATAGTAGTATTTCTAGTGAAAGAGAAGGGACTGATACTATCAGCTCATATTATGAGGTTCCCTCTGATGAATTTGCTGAAGAAGAAAGAATCTTAATGAGACAGTTGGCCATTATTCAACAAAAGAAAAAAGAGAAAACAAGATCAGAAAAATGTTGATAAATTAAGAAGATGATCATTAAGATTTAAAGAAACAAAAAATACTAAAAGGTCTAATAGAGATCAAGAGAAACCTTTCACTCACCAAAGTATTGGTTCTCAAGCTTCTAAAGATAAAGGAAAGAAGAAGGTGGCAGGAAGTGAAATGGATGAACCCAAAACTCACAAATTTCCAACAGAACAAATGTCTAAATTGGACATCAACCTTAAAAAGTCCAAAAGGGAGAAGGAAACCATGGCCAAAATGCTGGAGAAACCAGAAGCAGAGGTTGCCACTTTAGAGATGAAGAAGAAGATTGAATTCCTGCAATCTTCTAGATTTTCCCATGTTGGTGTTGAAAGTGCTACAACTTCAAAAGCCAAAGCTTCCACCTTCCAAGATGACGATAGATTCAAAAGGAAACCACTTCATGCATAAAGGTACAAGCAATTTTGTTTCATAGGTATTCCTGGTTATCCCAATACAGTACCAAATGATATTGGGGAGAAACTCCCAAAGTTTTCAAGAAATAATGTTATTTCTTGTGAGGTGCATTTGAGAAAATTTATTGACATCATAGATGACCGTAACATTAATCATGAAGATGTCTTGATGAAACTTTTTGTTCAATCCTTAGTTGAAGATGCTAGGGAATAATTTATAGGGCTATCTAATGGTTCTGTTGCATCTATGGATGAATAGATAGATTTATTTAAAGATCAGTATGGTGATAAAACAAATGAGGGATTCTTGTTGAATGAATTTAACAATATAAAGAAAAATTTCAATCAAGAAGTTACTGAATTCAATACAAGATTCCAAAGAGATATGCATAAGCTTTTCCAAAAGATCAAACTTGATGCAAAGGTATGTCTAGCTACATATTTAAATGTTTTTTTATTCTAAAATGGGATATTCTCTCCGGGATAAGAATCCAAGAAGCCTTATTGATGCCTATAAGACAGCTGTTAATATAGAAATGAATAGAAGAGTATTAGGAAAATTGGGTAGAAGGGATGATGGGTGGTTTAGTAGGAGAAATATAAAAGAACCAGGATACAAAGATTATAAAGTTCCACAAAATAATAGGCCATCCCATAATAATTATAATCCACAAAATAGGATGCAAAATCACCCATATGGTACCCAATTTAAAGATGGTAAACCTATCATCCCACCAAGAAAGGATAAGCCTGATAATAAGACTCCTAGTCCTCTGCATAAAAATTTTGTTAACATGTGCAATGATTCTTACTGGTGTGAAGCTTGTCAAGCGCCACATAATCTTGATTTTTGTATTGTTTCTCTAGACATAAATGCAAATGAGGAACAAGGAGATGTAGAAGGTGAGTTGTGTAATCATAATGGTTGTGATATGAATGATTCTTATTCATGTCCTGATGTAGATTTTGACAATGAAGCTGAGAACCATGATATGTATGGTTCACAAGGTAGAATAGAAGTATACCATCAACAAGTTTTGTCTAACAGTGAAGAAGAAAAGGTTGATAACATAAGATGTTATTCTCAAAATAGTCAGGAATCTACAATAGTGAGAAAACCTTCTAATGAGGAAAGAGCAAGCATTACTGGTGATCTAGTTGTTAGTAATAACTGAGGGGGGGGGGGTGAATCAGTGGCCTCAAAAATTTATCCTTCAAACTTAACCACCAATCAATAAACCTTAGATTATTATGTCCCTACAAGATGCATGCCATGAAATACTTATAATGATTAACCATCTGTCTGTGTTCTCTGTCAATCCTTATTTTTTCTTGATTACTGATAAGCAGTATAACTATTTACCAAAACTCAGTAAATAAGCAGAGTATACCGATCAATCCAATGTTAACTATGTTAGATACAAAACAATAAAGAAATGAATCATACACACATAACACATGAATTTTTAACGTGGAAACCCTGTTAGGGGAAAAACCATTGGGATCGGTACCCCAAATTTTCACTCTTCTAAAGTGAGCCCTGTTAGGAGCCAACCCTGTTAAAGGTTACAAACATACGGTTAAGTGCGACCTTGTTAGAGGATTTTATACATAGAGGTTGTCACTTAGTATCGGGCATCTATTGCTACCATCCTTAAATCAACCTCCTTCTTAGACTGTCAACAGGTATCGGTCAAGTCCAATGCTTCTTTCATGAATCAACCTTTTTGGCACTCCTTGGGATGTACCTCAATATATAGAAGACTGTTAAGTCCTGCTCGGTTAAGAGACTTGATGCTTCAATGGTTAAACTGAAACACTATGACCTGTTCATATTGCAACTTTGAATTGTAGATTTTTAGATCTATTTAAGTACATTACCTCTCTGATCAATGTATCAATTCAATTATTTGTGCTCCACACTTTCCGCTCTATGATGCTATACTTCATCGTTCATCGGTGTCTACAAAATTCCTTAGCTCTCCTTCAGCTTGATTGATTAGGACTGTATGAATTTATTCTTCATCAATTTCTCTTCAGCATCCTCTTTTTATTCACTCCCCTTAATCTCATTCGTAAATGAATTAAGATTGTCTCTTATATAGACATGATATTCACTGTTTCTTGATTCTTGATTTTTGGCATGAAAAACAATCTAGCCAATTAGATTTAAAGCATAACTCCTGATTTGTCTCGTAATTATCTTCTTGCCAACTTTAGAAATTATCTTTAAATCAATCACTTAACTCTGGTTGAATAAAACAAAGAAAACTACCAGTTAAGTCTATCTTTAGCTCTTGCCAGCTGGATATTTTGTCATTTTCTGAATTCTTTGTTCTGTCGGTCACCTTTGTAATTATTTTTTGGTGACAACTGACAGTTCATTCGGTGAGACTCTAGTTAGCTTCATGATCTTCATCCGTCGGGCATCATTGGAATTTTACTCGTCAGGAAACCTTCTAACTTTTCTCATCGGGCATCCTGTGGTTTTTCTTCATCGGGAAACACTATACTTTATCTCGTCATGTATCACTGTGACTATTTTTCTTTTCTTTGACCGTTGGTGTGCACTTCATCGGTGTTGTTTTTCACTTAGTGAATTCATGACTTGTATGCATTGCTGAAAGCATAACCTTTGTTCCATTGATTCGCTGAAGTCTTTTTCATTACGTACATGATCGTACATATGATATTAAGTTGACATCAATGAAAATACAAACCATTAACTAATTTAATGCCTTGCATTATCTTTAACTTAACATTGTCAAACATTCAATCAGTTACATGTCATCAATCTCTCTCTCTTTGGCATTGATGGCAACATAATATATTATCACACTATACTATTTCTAATACAACATGAAATACAACAGTTTAGATCCATCAAACTACCAATCCTTTTGTTCTGATATCCGATATATATTTGACCATCGGTAAGCTCTATTTTAGCTTAGATTTAATTCTTGTAGCTCTTTGTTTCTTGATGTGTTGTGTCCTCTTCTTGTGTCAATTTCTCTCCCTTTACTATTCTTCCCTTTTGATGTCTTTTTCTCTTGTCAGCAACTCTCCCTTTGTATAAACTTTCATACAATTTCTCTCTCTAAGGATATAATCTCTCCATGTTGGAGTAATGTGATAATGGATAATCTCTCTTTTTTTTATAAAGATGTGATAATATGGATAATTTCTCTCCCTTTGACAACAATGCCAAACAAATTTCTTATAGATATCTAACATTCATGCCAAACAATCATTTTCTCCATCCATAATATATTCCTTGAATTTCCCTTTTCCATCAACAATACAACAATATGCTCTGGTGCTCAGTGAAGATATACACATGTCTGTATATAGATGTAGCTTTGAAGTTCATCTTTTTGCTTGCATCAACATTAAACATATTCTGATAATATGTAGGCTGATGCAGCCTTCAGTCTTTTACTGACTAGTAGACAAGGGTTTGACCCCTAGTCTCTTTCTCAAGTACTCAAATGTATCCTTGGGCAGTGGCTTTGTGAAGATATCGGCCAATTGTTCTTTTGATTGCACATACTCAAGTATCACTTCCTTTTCTTGAACTTGTTCTCTCAAATAATGATACTTGATGGCAATGTGTTTAGCCTTGGAATGCATGACTGGATTCTTGGAAATATTTATTGCACTAGTGTTATCACAATAGATAATCACTGGTTCTAAGATCTTCATATGCATACCTTCCAGTAACTGTTTGATCCATGCAATATTTGAGCAATTTTCAGCAGCAACAACATACTTTGCTTCTACAGTAGACTAAGAGATGCATCCCTGCTTCTTGCTAATCTATGTGACAATATTGTCACCCATAAAGAATGCTCCTCCAGTTGTGCTCTTCCAGGCATCAAGATTTCCAGCCTAATCAGCGTCGGTAAACACCTTAAGTTTAAATTTTCCTTCTCTTCTATACCATAAGCCATGTTCCTCGGTATTCTTTAGATATCTCAAAATCCTTTTCATAGCAGTCATATGTGATTCCCTGGGATTAGCACAAAATCTAGCAACAATTCCTACTTCATGTGCAATATCTGGTCTAGTGTGTACAACATACATGAGTTTTCCAATCATTGATCTATACAAAGTCTGATTTACCTCTATTGTCTTGTCCTCCTTTTTTAACTTACATCCAGTAGCCATCGGTGT
>MU224119.1:1703792-1740263 GCA_018584345.1 Thuja plicata
TGAATCAGTGGCCTCAAAAATTTATCTTTCAAACTTAACCACCAATCAATAAACCTCAGATTATTATATCCCTACAAGATGCATGCCATGAAATACTTATAATGATTAACTATATGTCGGTGTTCTCTGTCAATCCTTATTATTTATTGATTATCGATAAGTAGTATAACTATTTACCAAAACTTAGTAAATAAGAAGAGTATACCGATGAATCCAGTGTTAACTATGTCAGTTACAAAACAATAAAGAAATGAATCATACACACATAACACATAAATTTTAACGTGGAAACCCTGTTAGGGGAAAAACCATTGGGACCGTAGCCCAAATTTTCACTCTTCTGAAGTGATCCCTTTTAGGAGTCAACCCTGTTAAAGGTTACAAACACACGGTTAAGTGCAGCCTTGTTAAAGGATTTTATACATAGAGGTTGTCAGTTAGTATCGGGCATCTATTGCTACCATCCTTGAATTAGCCTCCTTCTTAGACTGTCAATAGGTATCGGGAAAGTCCAATAATACTTTCATGAATGAACCTTTTTGGCACTCCTTTGGATGTACCTCAATATATAGAAGACTGTTAAGTCCTGCTCAGTTAAGAGACTTGATTCTTCAATGGTTGAACTAAAATACTATGACATGTTCATATTGCAACTTTGAATTGCAGATTTTCAGATCTATTTAAGTACATTACCTGTCTGATCAATGTATCAATTCAATTCTTTGTGCTCCACACTTTCTTCTCTATGATGTTGTGCTTCACTATTCGTCGGTGTCTACATAATTCCTTAGCTCTCCTTCAACTTGATTGATCAGGACTGTATGAAGTTATTCTTCATCAGTTTCTCTTCAGCACCCTCTTTTTATTCATTCCCCTTAATCTCATCCGTAAATGAATTAAGCTTGTCTCTTATATAGACATGATATTCACTGTTTCTTGATTCTTGATTTTTGGCGTGAAAAACAATCTAGCCAATTAGATTTAAAGCATAACTCCTTATTTATCTCATAATTATCTTCTTGCCAACTGTACAAATCATCTTTAAATCAATCACTTAACTCTAGTCGAATAAAACAAAGAAAACAACCAGTTAAGTCTATCTTCAGCTCTTGCTAGCTAAATATTTTGTCATTGTCTGAACTCTCTATTCTGTCGGTCACCTTTGTAGTTAGTTGTCGGTGAGAACTGAAAGTTCCGTCGGTGAGACTCTAGTTAGCTTCATGATCTCCGTCTATCGGGCATCATTAGAATTTTACTCATCGGGAAACCTTCTGACTTTGCTCGTTGGGCATCCTGTGGTTTTGCTTCGTCGGGCAACACTATACTTTAGCTTTTCAGGTATCACTGTGATTATTTTTCTTTGCTCTGACCTTCGGTGTGCACTCCGTTGGTGTTGTTTGTTACTTAGTGAATACATGACTTTTATGCATTGCTGAAAGCATAAACTTTGTTCCATTGATTCTCTGAAGTCTTTGGCATTATGTACATGACTGTACAGATGATATTAAGTTGACATCAATGACAATACAAACCTTTAACTGATTTAATGCCTTGCATTATCTTTAATTTAACATTGTCAAACATTCAATCAGTTACATATCATCACTAGTTACTAAAGAAAGAAGTAATTATAACTTAAGGAATAGAGTATTTGGTGATGCAGGTAGCCAACCAGCTGTCATCTTTATCAAAGAAAATAGAGAAAATTCCAAGCACACAAAAGAGGGAAGGACCTGTTGAAAATGTAAGTAAGCCAAAGGTCAAAATTGTAAACAAATCTAATGGTTCAAACATTGTATATGAAGGAAAGGCCAAAATATCAGAAACAAGTTCTCCACCTCCTAAGGTTGAAAATAAGAAATCAAAGAAGGAAGAGTCAACTAAACATTCAAGTTGAGGATAATAATATTATTATTGAGAAACAAAAATCCTTTGATGTAAAATACACCCCTGTTGATATGGGTCAGTGTTTGTCACAAATGATTGTTAAGGTTCCATTTTTAGAAATCATGAGAATAAAGGAACATAAGGAAAAAGTCCATACAGTACTAAACATTGTTTCTCCAATGAAACTCCAAAAACCAAAAGGTGTTGAAAAGAAGTCTGACAGCAATGGAAAATAGCCTAAAGGAATGATTTCAGAAATCCCTCAAATTTATTTAAATGCAAATAATTCTTCAGGAGTGGTTGATCCATTTTTCTTAACTCTGGTTATTAATGGTAAGATGCTTAAAAATTGTATGATAGATTCTGGAGCATCTAACACTGTTATGCCTGCAGAAATAATGAGATCAATGGGATTGCAAGTTGACACTCCTCATGGAAGATGTCAGGAAATGGACTCTAGAGAAGTCCATGTTATTGGTACTATTGAGGCTTTGCCTTATAAGTTAGCAATATGTCTTGACACAGCATTAAAAATGAAATATTGGTTGTTGATATTCTACCTCATTATGACATGTTGCTATCAAGAAAATAGAGTGCTTCAATGGGTGGAAGTATTCAATGCGACTTATCTTTTGCTACTTTCAACATTGTTGATAATAATGTCAAGGTGTCCTGGGAAAGTAGGACTCCTCCTATGATTGAATTAAATGAAAATAGTGACATTAATTGTTATGTGGACGTAGACATGGAAAAATTCATAGTAGAGAAGATTATTCCACAATGCAAAAATGATGATCCCTTAATTGAAGAGCTGAATACACAACAGGGTGGTTTATGGCAGATGTACTTTGATGGAGCTTGTTACAAAGAGGGATCAGGCGCTGGTGTCCTATTTATTTCTCCATTAGGTACAACATTCAAGTACTCTTTCTTGTTAACATTTCAATGTACAAATAATACTGTTGAATATGAAGCCTTGTTTTTGGGGTTAAATATTGCTACTAAGAATGGAATTAAATGTTTAAAAGTCTATGGTGATTCTGAGCTTGTAGTAGCACAAGTTAGATACAAATATGCTATAAAAATGATAGATTGAAAATGTACAAATATGCTATTTGGGATCAGATTTAAATTTTTGTTGCCTTTAACATTAAATGGATAGAGAGGTCAAAAAACATCATGGCAGATTTTCTAGCTAATGTGCCTTTAAAGAATGATGATTTGACTTTGAATGGGGTATCAATAGTGGAAGTTAAGAGTAGACCAGTTGTTCCTAATAATGTTTACAACTGGCAAGTTTTTGAGGATGACCAAGACATTCTCAAGCTCATTCAGTGCCTTGACCATTATGAAGACTAGCATATAGATTGTAACTCCTTAGTTGAGGAAATTGATGGCAAGAATATGGTTTTGGGGAATGAGGTTGTTCAGTTGAGTTCTAATCAGATTCCTAAAGGGATGATAGAATTAGAAGCATTGGTTAGTAATCAAGATGATCATTTATAAAAAATGAGCAATGTTACAATTGAGGATTTAAAGGAGGTAAATCTAGGATCATAAACCACGCCTCAAAATGTATATATTGGAAAAGGGTTAGATTCTCATGTTAGATCAAATCTGATAAAATTTTTAAGGAAACATAAGCATGTATTTGCATGGTATTATGAGGATTTGAAAGCCTATAGGGAAGACCTTTTTCAACATGAAATCCCACTGAAACAAGATGCTAGGCCATTCTGACAAAAGCAGAGATCAATCAACCCATTATTGGCTCCCAAGATGCAAAAAGAATTAATCAAGTTAAGGGATGTAGGGATTGTTCAACCTATAAGATATTCAACATGGGTCTCTAATCTAGTTCCAGTAAGAAAAAAGAATGGTGATATAAGGCTTTGTGTAGATTTTAGAAACTTGAATATTGCATCTCTAAAGGATAATTACTCTTTACCTAACATGGAGGCAATGTTGCACAAAGTTACTGGTTGTGAGTTATTGTCAATGATGGATGGTTTTTCAGGCTACAACCAGGTATCAGTAAAGGATTCAGAACAATTTAAAACAACATTTACTACTCCACGGGGGACATATGTGTACATTAGAATTCCCTTTGGTCTTATAAATGCAGGGCAACTTTCCAGAGAGCCATGGATGTTGCATTCATAGAATTTATTGACTTATTCATGGTAATATATCAAGATGACTTGATAGCATATTCCAAGAAAGTAGAGGGCCATTGTGGACATTTAGAAAAGATTTTTATTAAGGGTTTGGAATATGGTGTTTTCCTAAATCCTAGAAAATGTCAGTTTGCAGTAACAGAGGGAAAGTTATTAGGACATATAGCATCAAAAGGAGTAAGAATTGATCCATAGAGAATTGAAGTAGTTCAGAAGGTCACTGCTCCACAGAATATCAAAGGGGTACAATCTTTTTTAGGAAAAATTAATTTTGTAAGAAGATTTATTGCTAACTTTGCAGAGATTGTTAAACCCGTAATTAAGTTATTGAAAAAGGATGCAAAGTTTAAATGGGATGAAGAAGCACAATTTTCTTTTGAAAAAATCAAGAAGATAGTACAAGAAGCACCTGTTTTAAGGTCTCCTAGTTATAGTAAGCCATTCTCATTATTTTCTTTTGCATCTTTTCATACAATTGTTATTGTGCTACTACAGAAGGATGAGGAGGGTTATGAGCATCCCATTGCATTTTTTAGTAAATCCCTCCAAGCCACATAGTTGAACTATGAGATGATGGAGAAACAAGCATATACCTTGGTAAAAGCAGTAAAGTCATTCAGACCTTATCTAGTTTGTGCAAAAGTGAATGCATATGTACCTCATGCAACAGTTAAGGATATTCTTACTCAATCAGAATTTATTGGTAAATGATGTAAATGGATAAATATGATTTAAGAATTTAATTTGGAAATCCACATTACCAAATTGGTAAGAGGACAAGGCCCATCAAAGCTAATGACTGAGGAGAATATGGACTTGGTTCAAATAAATAATGCAAATGTACAAGATGCAACAATAACTAGTATTGAAAGACAACCTTATTATGTTGATATCATGTACTATCTCAAAAGTGCAAAGTGCCCTGAGAAGATGACTGATAATCAGAACAGAACCCTCAGGTTGCAAGATCAAAAGTACACATTAGTACAAGGAGATCTATATTGGAAAGACAGAAATAGTGTACTTTTTTAATGTCTAGATCAGGGTCAAGCTAAAAAAATCCTAGCAGAAATGCATGCTGGTGTATGTGGTGGACATTACTCTGCCAAAACTACAGCTCATAATATTTTGAGGGATGGTTATTATTGGCCTTGCTTATTCAAAGATGGTTATTCCTTTGTCATAAAATGTGAACCCTGTCAAAGATTTTCAAATAAGATGAAATTTTTCAGGCGCTCTATTGTTGAACCCTGTAGTTGTTGAGGCACCTTTTCCATGTGGGGGATTGACTTCATTGGATAATTCTCAGAAAAATGTAGTGGTGGACATAGTTGGATACTAGTTGCTACAGATTACTTCACAAAATGGATAGAGGCTATTCCTACTAAGAAGGCAACTAGTAAGGTGGTTGTTGATTTTCTGATGGAGAATATTATGACCAGATTTTGTGTCCCTGTAAAATTGATAATGGACAATGCTATGTGTTTTAGGTCAGATGAAATTAAGGATTTATGTGATGAATATGGTATTATGATTTCATATTCTTCCCCATATCATCCTCAAGAAAATGGGCAAGATGAATCCAATAACAAGAGTATATTGAAAATTCTGAAAAAGACCTTGGAGAAAAATAAGAGAGCTTGGCACTCAAAGCTGAAAATAGCTTTATGGGATGATAGGATCATTGTAAAGAAAGCAACATGGAAGTCTCCCTTTGAACTAGTATATGGTATTCATTCTAGAATACCTGTGAATAATTTGCTTCTAGTGTACAATTTTATTCAGGATGAAGAGCTAGATGTTTCTGAGCCTATGCAAGAGAGAATGTTACAGCTAGTAGAACCAGGTGAAATTAGAAAAGATAGTCAAAAGAAAAACATCAAGTTACAACAAAAAATGAAGTACATGTTTGATAAAAGGGCAATTAATAGGAAGTTCCAGTTCGAGGATTTGGTTCTTCAATGGAATGTCAGAGCTGAAGACAAGGGAAAGCACAAAACGTTTAAGTCATTATGGTTAGGTCCCTTTGTTATTCATCAAAATTTTGGAAAAGATTCATATTTATTAAGGAATATGGAGGGAGACGTATTTGAATTGACAGTGCACAGACCATTTTTGAAACCTTTCTTCAATTAGTTATGTTTTCCATGCACAGTAGATTTATATATTATGTACAGGTGTGTTTTCTTTTCTGTTGTGTGTTTCCTTCTGCAATAGGTTAGTTGAGGTCTGCATCCCAGAGATCTGTGGTTCTTACTATGAACTTGTGTTCAAACAAACTCAGATAGAACCACTATTGGGTATATTTCTAGTTTTGAAGTCTTGCTTAAAATTTTGGTTTCCCAGTGATACTCTTGCCTAAAATGTCAAAACTTGCTCAGAAATGCTATCAAATTTTCATTCAGATGTTGATCTCCAAGAAATAAAATCATTAAGAGATGTGAAAACCCTGGGTCCTAGGTCATTTTTCATTCTTGTTGAGCAAAAACCCTAGTTCTTCACGGTTGGCTTCTAATTTGTAGTTAACTTTTTCATGAATTTTAAATCACTTAAGTCATGTGCCCTTTTTACATGTTTTAAAGTTAGTCGCTTAATCTCCTAACCATCTCTGAATATTCCTTTTTATTTGGAGACTCAGCGGAAAGCCTTAGTTGTGTTATCTCTTAAGATAAAGAATAGTCTTTGAAGGATTAAGAGATTAAACACACATCGTTGATCAGATTCAGATCTTGTGTTTCGCATCAAATATCCAAAGAAACCCATGAGTTAAGAAATTATATGGCAACTTCGAGTTTCTTTCAGTTGTGAAATATCACAAACAAATCAAGGTTAAAGCATGGTTATCATGTTCATTCAGTCGCATGATCTCAGAAATAACAAAGGGTTAAGTTAAATCTTAAGAGACTCAGTGATAACTGTAGATGCTAAGATGATCATGTGGCTGGTGTTTAATTGCAAGATGAAAGTGCACATTAATAAAAGTTTAAGAGATTTGGTGATGACCGTTGGACTAAGAAAGAATCAAGGGTAGGTGCGTGATCTCAAAAGGATTTCAAAAGGTACATAAAGATTATGAGATCTAGTGATAGCCATTAATGAAAGAAAGATCAGAGGGCTAGCGTTTGATCTCTAATTAAACCCTGAGTTACATGAAACTTTCAGCGACTTTAAGATTCACTCAATCGCTAAGTCTCCAGATAAACTATGGTTAAATAGAGATAAGTCAAGCTTTGATAAGGATGAATCTCAACCATAGAGAAGATCAAATCTTTCGGTTGTCGTTAAATCCCTTAGAAAAGTCAAAAATTCTTAAGGTTTTCAGTGATTCAGAGAAAAGATCTAGATGCTGACACATGTTCAAGTTACTCAAAGATCTATGACATGCGTGAAGTCTCAAGGCAAACCTGTGGTTAAGGAATTTCTCTGGCGACCTCAAGATAGCTTGCAGTCGCATAATCTCGGGACCAACTAAAGTTAAAGTTTAAACTTAAGAGATTTAGCGCGCACTGTTAGATTAAAAGTGATCAACGGTGGTCGCGCAATCTCCAGACAGATTCAGTAAGCATAAAATGATTAAGAGACTCAGCGCAGGCTATTTATGTGATTTAGATCGTATGAAAATTGTGAAATCTTAGAACAAACTCATGATTAATCAAAATATTCAGCGACTTTGAGTTTGTTTAGTCGCGTAATCTCTAAAGGAAGATAGGTTAAGTCGTGTTGAGAGCTAGGTTAAATAAGAGAAGATCTGAGCCACTAATAAGATTTAGATCGTGCGGTGCACATTGAATCTCAGAGTGAAACCAAGGTTAAGACTAACTGTCAGTGATTGGGAGATAGAACAGTTGCGTGATAACTAGAAAAGATGTGGTCAGAGTAAGGTAAAGTTACAAAGGTTTTTTATCGCATCATGATGTAAAGAGTTAACCTATTAGAGTAAAAGGATCTTGACAGCGTGTATAAGATTTTCTGAGTTGTGACTTAATAAGCCAATAATATCAAACATCAAGCCTGTTTCACATATAATAAGGTTTTAAAATGATAAAGGTACTCATGATTATCCTGATTGGCTTATTCAAAATCGATCACTTGTCAACTTCAAATGCCACGGCTAGGGAAAGAATTAATGTCAGGGTACGCAAAATTAAGACGGTTTTGACTGAATGAAGCTTTCAAATCCTTGGCTAGATTGATGCTTTGATGATAAATAGATGTAGCTTTCATACATTTCATTTTACCAAGTTTTCAGAGTTGCAGAGCCGAGAGATTGCATAATTTTTAGAGCATTCAGAAGAAGAGAATTGTGTGAGTTTTAGAGAAATTTGTAGTAAAGACCCTATCTTCTAGAACATAATTGTCTCAGTAAGGGTATTCATAAATCAGTAAAGATGGGCTGACCAACCATGAGTGGAGCTTCAACCAGTGGAGCCAGTAAAGAAACATACGATGACCAGGATGGAAAAAGAAATTATTCTGAGGAATTTATGACTGTACTGCCTGGATCCAGTCAGAGCACAAAGGTAAATGATGAACTCTTTACCGATGATTTAGCATATTGTAGATATCCTATGACTCCAAGGGTTTCATGGGTTAATGATTCTTATCTCTAGTAGCTTTATGTAAAAGGTTTCGGGGTCCTTTCAAAACCTATTTTTATCTTAATAAAAAATGATAGCCCAACTCCTATATCAAACCCATGGACGTCAGGCTTAGGGAAATTGATAGTCCCTTATATCTTTGTAGATATAGACTTATTAGTTGGGCTAGAACAAGAGTATGATCCCTTATCCAAAACCATTAAAAAGAGTGATGGAATAGCTCTGGTAACTTTAGATAGAGCCTCTTTCATGAAAGATTTCAACATAATCATCCTTGTTCTATGGAGATTGATTTGAAAAAATTGCAGAATAGATATACCAGGGAATCTACTATTGTTGCCAAACTAATCTAGGCCCATACAACAAAGTCAAATAGGAATTATATTGTTGTCATCCCACGTACTGCACCTTATTTTTACAAAGATTTAAGTTTTTACATGAAGTACATTGCTTATGGACTGTGTATGGTTTTGGGAGTTGATGGGGGTCTTGAGAGATTAACTGTAGACCTTCTGATGATCATCTTGGATCTACAAAATTCACATGTCAACACTGATTATGACTATATTCAGTATGGCATAGACAAGATGCACCAGGGTTTATTGATATATGTACAACATCCAACCCTAGATTTATGCATTATTCTCTTTTAATGCATTTAATCTTATACTTCAATGTTAACAGTTTGGATACACAGAATTTTTTGCCTAGAGTATTCTTCCATGGCAAACCAAACCCTGTACAAATGTGGCTTAGGGTTTGGAACTTTACTTCTAATGAGAATGAGTATTGTGATTTCCATAATTGGATTGCATATCCTATTTTGGAGATGATAGGTGCAATTATGACAAGATATTCCACCAAGGTACTACAACTCCTTAGACCTTGTCAATTTGTGGAAAAATGGCCAGGAGACCATAATTGAGGAGATTTCTACTGTGAGAAGACATTTACTTTAATGAGGGTTTATGGATATTCTCAGCCACCTCATATACTCCCAAAATATGTGCCTCCTAGGATAGCTGTAGTAGAATTCATATGGCAGTTGATGTGGACTGACAAGGAGCACCTGGCTCCCCATAGGAAGGGTACATTTACTTCTAGACAATTTAAGATTTTGAATTTCATGATTGGTAAAAGAGCTACAGATTCAGTGAATAAATGGTTGAGTCAATACATAATGAGTGTGGTCATTTATAGGTATATAGACCCAAAGGGTTTTATTAAAAGTGCCAAGAAACTTTTGACTCCCAGCATAACAGCTATCAAAGAACATGAAGAGTGTGTAGAAGAGGATTTAATTAGAAACATTCTAAAGGATGAAGAAGTGTCAAGAAGGGATGATCAATATGAGGATCTAATAATCCTTGAGAAACAAATCAAGAAGAAAGGAATTCCCTTTGGGGGCTTCTTTCTAGATATGCCCTATATAAATAGACTCACAAAAATGATGGAGTCTTACAATACTTTGTACAATCAACTTGAAGTATTGATTAAAGATAAAGAAAGAGGTCTAGGAAAGCACTCCTCTTCAGATTATGATGATGATAGTGAGGGAGAAAATTCAGTTCCTATCCCTCCCCCAATAGATCAACTACCTTTCACAGAATAGAGTATAGAGGTAAACCTTATAGAGGAGCCTGATATTGAGGTTATTGACGAGCCTCCTAGAAAGAAACAAAAAATGGAATCAGGGGACCCTTCCCATGCTAAGGCACATGAAAAGGATAAGGTGGGTGCCTTAATTACATGAAATAGAGCCTATGATCACCAACTGAGGAAAGAAATAAGAGAAGGGAAGTAAGAGGGGATGTGTAAGAGGAAATTGAAATGCCCCTCCTACTATGCCAAGATGAAAGGGAGTTGCATCAAGAACAATTTTTGAGTGATGATAATTTCATCAAAAGTAAAGAGTTCAAAGATTTCCTGATTTGGGTAAAACAACAACAAATTGGATCCCAATTACAATTAACTGAGGGTGATGCAGTGTTGAATGATGCCTTGCAAACTTTGCAAGCATATGACCCTGAGACCGAAACAATGACAACAGAGGAAGCTAGACAATTGGTTAAGTCTAGTGGGATGCTCCTTGTAAAAGGATGGGATCTTGCCTCTGCCTTCATAATTGATCAGATTAGGAGGCAACCAGATGAAAAATTGTCTTCTGAGACACATATAGGAAACATGATCAAAGGATGTGGATATGATCCACAATCTCAAACCTTAGCAATATGGTCCCTTGCACCTAAAACACAAAAGCCTTCTCTAATCAATGTGCAAGAAAAGAAAGATGGGGATAAGATCATTTGGTCTATCCACAATACTAGTGATTTGGAGATTTCTCAGGCACTCACACATTTTTCACACTTAAATGAAGCTAAGGCAGAACAAATGTCAAAAATATATTAGAATCTTTTTGATGAATCAAGTGTTGTTGTAAAGGATAGAGAATTATGCTTTATCAAGATCAAGGCACTAGAGGAAAAATTAGAGGAATTAGATAAGAAATTGCAAGAATCTCCCAAGACTATCTTAACTCCTAAACAAGTTGCAGATGCTCAGACTGAGACTACAAAGGATTTCTCCATAGGAATAGAGCAAGCAGACAATGATCAGAACAAAGTGGCTTTGGAATCCTTGTGGAAGATTGTGCAGCATAGGGTTGATATCCTAAAGGGAAAAGTTGATTTAGTACATAATGCTTACAGTAAATTACCTGACCTAGAAATAGAGGTCAATAATCATATTTAACCTTTGAATCCTTATTTTGGAACTTGGACATGCAGGGCAATACTTTTTGAAAGATTAGCAGCTTTACAAACACATAGGGCAGATCTACCTAAAATTGTTTGTCGGGTAGGAGAAGAGATTGAGGAAATTGGAGCCACTTTGTCTTTCTTCAAAGGCAAGGCAAATCAAATACAAGCCAAAATTAGCATGTTTGGGCCAGATTATAATAGATTTGTTCCTCCAATAAAGGGAGATGATAATAAGATCAAAGAATTATCAGATTGGAAAGGTGAATTTGATACCTTACTACCTATTAAAGAGGCATTTATATCAGATAATGTTGTATTAGATATGGATATATTTAATAAGACTTTAGATGAGGCTTTTAAAGCAGAAACATACTTCAATAAGTTTGTAACAGATGTCAAGCTCATCACAGATGCCAGATGGGACAGAAAAAAGGAACAATTACAGAACATCCAGAGCTTTAATTGGCCTTCAGAGGCATAGGTTACAGAATGGGACAATATCACCAAGCCCAAGAAGAAAAAAATCTGCAGTCGTTGACCTAGATATATTGGATGAAGAATAAAGAGGCACCTGGCACCTGATCTCTGAGCATAGGGAGGATAATCATTAAAAAATACTAGTGTAAGTTAGCCTGTATTAGCGGTCACTGGGTCTTGCAATGACTACAGGAGGTTATCCAGAATATCTATAGGCAAAGGTGGCAACTATCAAAGATTTGGAAATCAGATTTGAGCTTTCCTTATTTTGTCTTTCCACCGCTTGAAGGCCTAATTGTATTTTTGTCTTTTAGTTCCTTTAGGGTTAGGTCTAGCCATCTGAAGCTTTTTGCATCCTTAATCTTTAAGGATTCCAAGATGGATAGTACTCTATAAATAGTAAGATTTAACATATTGTAAGCATGGTGAAATATACAACTGTGAAGCAGACTTCTCATTTTTGTCTGAGTTTTTAAGATTTTAGCCTTTTGAATGTATTGAAGAAACAACATATTAATAAAATATAGTACAATTTCATGTTCTATATCTTTTTTGTCTTCTTATATATTTTTTTATGCTCTTGTATGTTTAGTTTGTAAGGCATCTTAAACATACTAGTTATAAGGTAATTGTGCAATCGCTTATAAGTTTCTTTCAAGGAGGGAGTAATTCTTGTGAGTGATTCCAGAGGGTTAAACATTGGTGTGAGAATTTGATATAAGGGTGTGGGATTGAAAAGGTAGTTTGTAAGGCATTCTATCTGAATTGTTTATGTAATTCCATTAATTAGTTTGTTGTGGATTTATATCTCATTTGACTCTTTGCCCAAGAATAAGGCACTGGTCTAGGGTTTGGTAAGTAGTTATTCATCATCAACATCAAAACAAACAAATCATTTACTTTACTATTATAAAGAATATACATGATTAAGTAGTTGTATTTAAGAATACAATTCAACTTGTTGATTCCTTAGAGAGAGAATCATCTAGGTTAGCTTTCCTGAGTCAAAGTACTCTAAAAAGAAGAAGGATGAGAATCCTTATATCACTATTTTTTGCCATTGCTATGTTTATGGTATGGTTTATTAAGCTCTGTATTAGATTGATTATGGTTATCTGCAAGATGTTCTATTAATTAATACAGTAAAACGCAATAGGAAAAACCAGTGTAATCCCATATCCACTGTTAAAGTTTACTGAAAAGCAGTAACTTATTAAAGGTACACCCGCCTTAGTCTATGGAGGTTAAAGAAGAAGGAGGATTAATCCTCATAAATTAGACTTTGTCTTGCTAGAATCAGGAATTGGGAGTTATAGAGTTGATTAGTTATTAATCTATTTTGATTCTGCAAGAAAAAGCTCTAACACATGCCATGCCAGGGTTCCTCCACAACCTTCTGTTAAACCTTTTGTGCATCAATATGCAGTTTGCAGCAATGTGTCCATATCTTCCACAACATAAGCATGAAATACTTGTATTATAATCCCATGGTATAGATGTTCTTGTTTGGTTAGTATTACATTGTCTCAGTTAGGCATCTACTTGTCATTTCTTTTCTTTAATCTACACTCTTCATTCTTGTGACCATACTTGTTGCAATTCTTGTAGTATCCATAAAACTTAGGGTTCCTTTTGTTGTTAGAAAAGTTGGTTCTACACTCAAAAGCTTGATGTCCATACTTATTACATTTAAAACAATAACCATCAAATTTAGGTGTATTCAGTTTCTGCTTCCGCAGACATTAGTAGTGTGTCCAGGCTTCCCACAATAATTATAGCTTGGCTTCTTTTGTTTTGGTGGGGGTGAAATACCTTGATCTTTTTGTGCATTAGATGATTCTCCTTTCTCGGTAGTGATATTCTCATTGAATCCAATTCCTGATCTGTCATTCAGTTGCTTCTGATTCTTAACCTGTTTGTCTATTGATTTTAGTACATCTTCATTTCTTCTTATTATTTCATTTGCATCCTTCTCAGCTTTCAATCTTTTTTCCATTCTTTCAATTTCAGCTTTCAGTGCTTGATTCTCAAATTCTTTTCGGGTAAAATCGTTATTTGTATTCAGAAGTTGGTCGGTCATACTGTAGTGAACTTGGGTCATCCTTAAGATTTCATTATATTTCTTAGTTAACCTGATTTCAACTTGTCTCTTGTCATCTTCTACAATTCTCTTTTCATCCTCAATTGTTCTTTTTCCTTCAATCAATTCGGTCATTGTTAAGCTATTAGCATCAAGATTTTTAGTCATCAAATCCAAAAGCTCAGCAAGTGAGTCATTCTTTTCAAGTAGTTCTCTTATGGTAGTCTCAGGCTCATCAGTCACACTTCCTTTAGATGCAGTCTCAAGTGTATCAACTTGTTCTTGTGTAACCTAGTTCAACATATAATTTCCTTCTTATCCTTAGAGATTTTTCAAGTTTCTTTCTCAGATCCATGATTAACCTCCACACTTTCCAACTCAGATTCAAGACCATCAATTCTCTTAAACTGTCTATAAACTTCCATGACTAAGATTTTTAACTCTCAGGTGGTCAAACCTTTAACTCAAGAGTACAAGCTCTGATACCAATTGTTGGAATAATTAATGGAAAGTTGGGACTGAGAGGGGAGGGGTGAACCAGTACCAATAAATTTTTTTAACCACAATTACTGTTTATGCCATATACTGTTGCTTGCTGAATACCGAGTTCATAACTTTGAAATAAAAGTAATGTAATACTTATAAAACCATAAGATCAAATTATTAAACAATTGAACTCATAACACCATGATTTTGGTAACACAGAAATCCTTGGTTAGAGGATAAAAATTGTGGTGGGGATGACACTCACAACCTTCACTAACTGTAGTATAAAGGGTTCTCGGTTAGAGCTATAAGGTTTAGCTATTTCTGATATCTTACCCAGTTAAGAGTGTGAAATAATTGTTAGGTCTACCTGGTTAAAGAATTTTTACAAACTCTACACTTAGAGATGTACCCTGTTAAAGGATTTACAAATATAAGATCGGTTAAGATCTACCCAATACTGGGATTTAAAACTCTCAATACAATAGTATCAATAACTTAACAATGTCTGTAAAAATGCAACAAATGTAAATGTTGTTCAGACTCTATGTGCTTTGATATTTGTTACCTCAATTCCCAAATTGTAACACTATTCTGTTCTATTCTGCTCTAGTTTAGCTGAATTTCTGCTTGGTGCTCTCTGTTCTTCAATAACTCCTTTAACAACAATAACAATAACGGATCTCTATCTTTCTTCTCTGCATATCCTCTTGTGTCTCTTGTGTATGTCACGCATACAAAATTCATCCAAGACATAGCTGAGTTTTTCTTCTTAATCTTATGCATTAAGTACACTGTAAGTTTCTCTTGACCGTTAGATCTTCTTTCCAGCTCGGCGACCATGTCACTTTTACCTCGGTACTTGTTGTTTTTCTTGGAAATGACAAACTTCCTTTTTGTTGTTTAATTTCTTCCTTAGATCTTCACTCTGATTTATTTGAATCGTTGATCATGTAACAAACTATTATAAATACTTGTATACGCGTAATTAATGCTCTGACAATCATTAAATATGATTTGATCACATTTTTTATTAACTGTCTAACTCAATTGAGTAACTCCATAATACTCGGTTATGTGTTGTCCATCACTTGGTGTAATATCAACTCGGTGTACTACATGCGCTTGGTGTAGTGTGTCACTCGGTAACTGTAGGCGCTCGGTACTCTATCAACTTTGTGCTTTACCGACTGGCTCAGTGTGCATTACTGACTTGTCTTATCCTTGTCTTTCTCCTTTTACCGATTGATTCTCCTTGACTCTGTGACTTTGTCTGAACTAATGACAACAAAATATCTTGTAGAGTTAACACCGGGCTGTACCAGAGGTTTTTCTTGCCTCTGTTCTTTTCCTTTGTTACTGATTAAAAAATACATTTGAAATTTTAAAATATAAATAGATTTATTTAAAAAGGTGTATATATATATTAGAAATATTTTTAAATAAAAATAAAAATAAATATTATAAAATAAATAATAATATTTTATTTAATATAATGTAAAT
The DNA here is from genome assembly GCA_018584345.1 of Thuja plicata. Lineage (NCBI taxonomy): Eukaryota > Viridiplantae > Streptophyta > Pinopsida > Cupressales > Cupressaceae > Thuja > Thuja plicata. Next base: position 1,719,760 of record MU224119.1, read on the forward strand.
AAGAGATTAATTTTGAATTATTTTATTTACTTAAATAATTTTAATTTTAATTTTATATGTATTGTAATTGTTAAAAATGATTTTGTTTTATTTATATTATTTATGCAATAACAATTAATAAGTATATATTGATTATGCTCTATTTTTTTTTTATAGATTTACATTATTATAACATAAGATTTCAAGATATTATAGTCACAACATATATTATAATCATAATATAAATTCTTTAATCTTATGAAGAGAACATGAAATTTGAAATCCACAAGGTTGAAAAAGCATATGGTCAATGTTGCGAGGTTTGGTTGCAGAGTTATGTGCCACCACGTTTGCCTTTTAAACCAGGACTCCCAGAGTGGTGAAATTAAGCAACCAGGAACTCCTCAACTTCCTAACAGAAGAGTGGCTCAAAACTCTTAAAAGTGCAAGGAGAGGTCGTTAAGACTTCTGTTGTCCTTGTCTATGTTGTTTTGTTCTCTCTCCACTAACATGCTTTAAACTAATTTCCATGAGAGGAACTTGAAAATCATTGAATGAGCATATTACTTGTCTCTAGTGTTACATTAAAGTAAATTAAAATTTGAAAAATAAAAAATAAAAAATAAAATCCATATGTTTTGTTGTGTATTTATGTCCTTCACTTAGTGGGGCATTACAAAGTTCTTCTCAAATATATTCAATAAAACAAAATAGTTTTCCTTAAACATGAGTCATGTAGTCTAAAATTTACACAACTAAATCTCATAAATGAATCAACTTCAATTTAAAAATTTTAAAAATAAATTGTACAAATGATGTTTCACTTCACATCTTTTGATAACAATCTATAAATATTAATGAGCAAACTTTTGGATTAACGTATATGTTTTTCATTGGACATTTCTATCACACCTTGTGATATGTTTTTCATTGGACATTTCTATCACACCTTGTAGTAAACCATGTATGTTTTTCATTTGAAATTTCGCATAAAGTTTTTCATCACACCTTGTGATCTTAAACATCAAATGAAAGACACACGTTTAATCCAAAAGGTGAAAAAAAACAGATTGTACAATAGTTCATAAATATTAATACACAAACTTTCAAATTAAACGTATATGTTTTCCATTTAAAATCTCCCAATACATCTTATGATTGAAACATCTCATTAAAAAAAACAAAAAAACATACACGTTTAATTCAAAAGTTTAATCCATAATCATAAAAACGCCACTTATTTCTTTTGAAAAAATCAACTAAAATAAAATCTAAACAGATAAAAATATTTCTCGAAAAAGAGAATCGAGATTAAATGTCAACAAAAATCGTATGTAGACAGATCAAAATATTTAAATGAATCTTACGCATTTAAATCTCAGTACGTGAATCATCACCAATTTCTAACAAACTACAAAACAATACCACTTATATGAAAAATCTGTTAATCCGCGAAACACATTACAAGAATGCAAAGGTCTAGTAGCGTAGACAGAGGGAATTGAGAATTTAAAATTGGGTTCGAAGATTCTTGACAAGTAAAGGACGGTATTGCCACCAACTGATTTTCGTTTGATAGAATTCATTTACCTGCAACTTCCAATGTGTTTGGTGTGCTTAAGACTCGCTTCATTTCTTCATCAGCTAGGGGACTTCACAACCACCATCAAAAATTGCAATTCCTCCTCCTTTCTTGCTTTTCACTGCCACCCACCTTGCTTAGCAATGTGGGTTCAGTTGTAGGTAACAACAACAATACTGTCGCTATTAAAAATCTCTACAGGGATTCATTCCATCCTGTCAAAGCATTTATTGTTTCTGGACATGCATTGAAACAAAGGATCCTGTGATCTGTACTTAATTTTTACTTTTTCTGTGCCTTACAAGTGTACAATGCAGCTTCACATATCTCCCAGCTTGAAGCACATTAGCATTTATACCACCAATGGGTTTTGGGGCTTCATGAAGGGGAAGGGCGCAGCGCGCCATGTTTCATACAGGAATGTCCTGTATTGTGTATTGATTTTCATATTTTTGCTGCGCTTTGTGTTCATTCTGACCGCTCTTGCCAGTTTAGATGGGGCAAATGACTGTTCTTCTCTTGGTGAGGCTTGAATTCTTTGTTTTCTTTTGGGGAAGTTTTGTCTTCTGACGCATTTGGGATTTGAACCTGTGCCCTGCTGGGTTTTTTGTCCTGTGATTGTGCAGTTTGCATTGGGAAGAAGTTGGGACCGGGTCTCTTGGGAAGGACTAATAAAGCGCCTGTGAGTTTAAAGACATTGGTATTTATTTGGTTAGTTTGTAGTGTGTGGGATATGCATTGTTTATATGAATGCTTGAATTTACAGGGGTTATTTGTGTTTCTATGTAGGTAGTTGTACTTTGGCTGTTGTTTCTTGTTTTTCTTTCTGTGCACCTGTCTTTAACTTGGCTGGTTTGTTCATATTAGGAACGCAAATTCTGTGTTACTCTGCCTTTCAATTGTGAGGTTGGTTTTTGTTTCTCTGCGAAAGTTTGTTTAGTTTGGCTGCTTTGTTCAACGTGGAAACGGAATTTGGTAGCTTAAGAATTGAGCTCTGTGGTTTTAATTATATGGGTGGTCGTTTATATGGTAAGGTTGTAATGTGTATTCATAGCCATAGTGTTGCATTGTAAATGTACTCAGGAATGTTTTTTTATGGATTCAGATTGTAATGATATGGTTTTATCAGCGTCCAGAAGTACAAACGGTCCATGAACGCCAAAGCCTATGCCGTGTTGTGATATAGGGTTTAATTGTAAAAACTACAAAGATTGAAACACGAGCAGCAAGTTGAAAATCCATGCCGGACGGCTTCTTTTAGAGGGTATACCTTTTGTTACTGATTTGGATTGCAAACTCCCTTGTTTTTGCAAGTATCGCCTCTTCAAAGAGTGCAGGCGGTGAATTAACCCTAAGGTGGGGACTTAGTCGGCCCAGAATAATGCGTGATGAATTATAAATTTGATTCCACCGCCAGGTTTTGCAAAACAGACACAATCATGAATAATAATGCATGATGAATTATAATTCTGATTCTACGATTCATTGCAATTATGAATTATAATTCTGATTCTACCAACAGGTTTCGCAAAACAGACACAATCATGAATTATAATGCATGATGAATTATCATTCTGATTCTCCGGCTCATAGCAATTATGAATTATAATTCTGATTCTACCACCACGTCCAGTGATCTCATCTGAATTGAGCTCTACTTTTGTGGCTCTGTAGTTTTTAAAGGATGGGATTTGTGATGTAAGTGGGTGTTTGTTGGATCAAGCACTGAAGTTATGTTTTAATGGGCGGCCTCTGTTTCTGTGTGAGTGGTTTATTTTGGCTGCTTTGTTTAAATCTCGCAATGGGAACTGATATTGGTGGTTTTTAGATTGAACTCTGTCTGTTTAAGTAATAGAGATGTTTGTGTGTAGTCTGTTTTGGTTGGGCTGGTTTATTCAGAGTGGGAACAGACACTGCATGTATGTTGGTCAGAGTCCTATAGGTTTTGGGCAGTTTTAATTTCTATTTGGATGGTCTTATATTTACTTGTTCATCATTAATGAATACTGAAATCGGGCCCAATTGTCCTCCTCTAGACGGTTTAAGTTTACCGAGACCCGGGGGAGATATAGAGTCTAGACTCTAAACAAAAAGCTTAAAAAATAAAATAAAACTCTGAATTCATTAATTTATTGATCTGTGCTCTCCAGGTCTAATAATATGGTTGGTTTCTGTTTCTATATCATTGATCTTACATTGGCTGATTTGTTTATGGTGGGAGCAGAAATTGGGTGTTCATTGGCTTGAGCTTTGTAGCTTATAAATTATATAGTGGGTTTCTGTTTCTATACCAGTGGTTTTGCTTTGGTTGCTTTGTTTATAATGGGAAACTGAATTAGGTTATAGGATTGAGGTCTGTAATTTTAATTATATGCACAAATTGTGTTTCTATGTAGATAGTCTTACTTTGGTCGGTTGGCTTAGTAAGAAAACTGAAATTGGCTGTTTATTGGGTAGAGATCTTTAGTTTTAATTACATGAGCGGTATTTTAAATAGTTTTTCTTTTTGGTCTGCCTGGTTTGTGCACTGTGATAACTGAATTTGGGTGTCTATTTGAGTTGAGTCCTCAAACTTTATTATATGGTGGTTTAACTTTATTTTGCCTAGTATTTTTCACGATGATAACTTAAAGGGATTTTGTGCAGAGATTGGGAAAGGAGATATATGAGGTCCTGCAAGCAGAGAGTGTAGAGATTCCAGAAGATCTGATAGTTCCGGACACATTTGAAAGTTTTGTTGCTGATCTGAAGGCCAATCAGTATGATGCAAGAACATTTGGTCTCAAGATTAGGGCCATGGTATGTTCATTCTCTGGCATGATTTTTTTGCTTTGGTGCCAAAATTATTCAGTATTAAGTATCATAGTTTTGGGTTATGATGAGGCCTGGTCTTCAAGTTATGGTCTCTATCATCATGGATAAAACATCCCACAAGATTACACAAGCCATTGCAATTATGATTGAATCAAATTCAAGTTTTATTTTGATTAAAGCTGCCCCTAGTCATAAGAAGTTAAGTATCCTGTGTTGGAGTGGGCGAGATCAAACAGATGCTTATGTTATTACTAAAGTTCTCAGTCTTCGCTTAATTAGTCTTACATATAGATCCTAGAAACTGAAAATGCGAACCACATGCTTTGAAATTGTTGGACTGGTATATCATTAGCGAAGGATTTTTCAAAGAGGTATTTAAGAGAAAATCAGAAATGCAAATGACATCCAGAACTACACTACTAGTATTGAGCATCAGCACAATATGAGATATCATTAGTTGGTCTGGAACAACCTTGTTAGAGTTTGAGATCACCCATAGCTATAGGAAATAGCTAAACATGGCTAGAAAATGTTTGATTTTCTGATGGACAAAGTATCAGCAGATCCAATGTGAAACCATTTATGCATTAGAGGAAAACTATTATAAGGTTTTAAAGCCCTGAAACTATTTCTGGCAGCATTAAATATGAACTGAAATTTCCAATTGACCAGTTCACTCTTTCCTTCATATTGTCTTGTCCAAAGGTGTGGCTTCTTTATCATTCAAAGTGGATGTTGATCCTCTTTAGTATCCGCAATACTGAACAGGGAGTCTCATTTTTCTATCTTTCAGACCAGCAGCAAATGTTTCATTATCATATGTATCCAATCTTAAGATTCTTTGCCATATAATATCCCCATTTATACAGGACAAAAAGATATGCTAGAAACTCCAGGCAAATTGGTAAGTACTCTTATGTTATCAAGGGAAAATAATATTGAGTGACGAAATGATCAAAAGGTCCAGCAGCACTGCGTAAAGGACTGCAGAAAGGCAAGTAAAATATTGTCATGTGTTTTAAAAGAGCACTTAGAGATGTTGAACAATTAAATTACAAGTCCTAGGAGGAGAAATATTGATTGCAACTGAAGAAGAAGTTGCATTAATGATTATACTTATGATTATGAAAACAATTATGTTTCATTAGTGAAATTAAAAAGGGTGGTTGCATGTTCTAACTGCATGAAATGTTGGGCACAGAGTGTAGTGGCCAAAACAGTAAGTTTAAGCTAAATGGCCAATGGACTTAAAGGAGTCATATATAAGAATGACCATTTTCTGAAAAAGATTGAATGGGATTGGCAGGATATTTCATGATTTTATACAAATATAATTGAGTGGCATTTAAAGCAATCTTCAGTGTGCATTGTTAGGCATATCTTTTGCCTGCATATTGTTGAAGGCTTCATTTGTTTGGAGTCATATAGTTGGTGATACGCAGGAAATGTAATCAACTCAAAAGTAGTGTACAAATAGAAAATTACCAATTAGTTATACACTATGAACTCCCCTTTTGGCAAAGCTTGGGTAAAAAAAATTGATTGCAAGGAATTCTAATTAATGTAATTTAGTGGGTATGCGGGGTTTCTTTTTTAAACTTGTCTAATTGTTGGGATTGTGTGGTATATATTCAAGAGTAGTAGTACATGCATGAATAGTCAGTCCACTTGGCACTCATTGCATCTAGGTGATGCTCACAACAGTGAAATATTGAGAGTTCTCAAAAGGTCATTTACCAATCAAGCATGCTTAACCATTGAGTTTTCCCCAAGACCAAGCTACTTAGCTTACTACCCCATTAGCAAAACCTTCAACAAATGTTGTGCCTAATGAGCTATTCATTATACAACCCCTTTAGCTCATCCATTGACAAGTAGGAGATACTTTTTGCATGTGCCAAATTATGATGTTTTATTAGGATTCAACTGCATAGTTTTTTAGCCAATGGCCTAATTTCATTACTAGTGGTGTACATGAGCCCATCACTCATGAGAATGAATGTTTCACTTGGTTGCGTCTAGGTAATGCCGTAGTGGTGAAGCATCCAGACTTCCTAGGACGTCACCAATCCCGATACTAATTGGACTCGAGAGCACTTAACTATGAAGTTTACTCCAATATCAAGCCAATTTTACTTGCTACCCAAATTGCAAAACCTTCAGCAAATGCTTTGCCTTACGAACTATTCATTATATAACCCCTAAATCTCATCCCTTGACAAGTAGGAGTTATTTTTTGCAATGTGTCAAATTATGATGTATTATAGGATTCAACTATACAGTTTTTGAGTCAAACTCATTGATCCATATTTCATGAGTAGTGGTTCACATGAACCCCTCTCTAACAAGCACAAATGGTTCACTTAGCACTCATTGCATTGCATCTTGATGATGCTTGTAGGATGACTTCCTATGAGGTTCCCATCCCAATAGTAGCATAGTTCGAAAATCAAACTTGGACTTGACTCGACCGCCCAAATTTGGATTTGGACTCTGGACTCAGCATGGAATTTGCAAAAACACAGCACAAACTCGGCAAAAATAAAATCATAATTAAACGAAAAATGAAATCAATGCATTTAGAGAATACAAAAGTCTAATTTGACTATCAATTTCCCATAATTCAGACATTACACATGTTTTATAACCCTCAAACTCTTAAAATTTGAAATTTCAGTCACTATGTTTGTTATGTTTAGGCACCAGGAGAGTCCAAGCTTAGGACTTGAGAGTCCGAGTCTAAGATTCGGGAGTCTTGGAGCAGGACTCAGCTGAGTACTCTCCAAGACTCAGCTAGACTCGTCTCGGCCACCTCAAGGACTCACAAGTTTTGCGAGTTTTTTCAAGTACTCGATGAGTCTCCAAACTATGAGTAGTAGTACTACTCTCGAGTACACTTAACATGGAGTTCCCCTCAAGACCAAGCCCCCTTAACTTTCTTCCCAATTTACAATACCTTTAACAAGTATTGTGTCTTATGAACCATTTATCACAGAGCCCCTTTAGCTCATCTATTGACAAGTAGGAAGTATTTTAGTAATGTGTCAAATTATTATGTTTTTTTAGGATTCAACTATGTAGTTTTTGAGTTTTACTCATTGACCCATATTTCATGAGTAGTGATTCACACAAATCCATATCTCATGAGCATTAATGGTTCACTTACCACTCATTGCATTTAGGTTATTGCTCATAGGGATGATGTATTGGGACTTCTCGAGAGGTCACCCATATCAGTGCTACCTCCAATTCAAGTGCACTTAATCATGGAGTTTCCCCCAGGACCAAGCCCATTTAGATTGCTACCCCATCTGCAAAATCTTAAACAAATTATGTGCCTTATGAACCATTCACGATAGAGCCCCTTTAGCACATTCATTGACAAATATCATTTAATTTTTGTAGTGTATCAAAACATCATCCATTCAATGCTGTTTTGACACACTACGAGTCCTGCTTGTCAATGGATTAGCTTAAGAAGTGCTAGAATGAATGGCTCATACAGCACAACACTTGCTGAAGGTTTTGCAAATACGGTAGCAACCCAAGTGGGCTTGGTCTTGGGGGAATCCATGGCTAAGTGCACTTGAGTCACAATAGAACTGGGATGAGTAACTTATCAAGGAGTTTCGATGCTTCAAGGTGAATCATTCATGCAAATGAGAGATGGATTTATGTGAACCACCACTCATGAAATATGGGGTAACTGAATTTGACTTAAAAAATATGCAGTTTATAAAACATCATATAATTTGAGACATTGTGAAAAATACCTTTTGTTAAAATGACGATCAAAATGGTCAAGCTTTGAATAATCTAAAATAAGCTATCTTGAGACTACTTAGGATATGCTTCTGAAAAATTGTTTTTGACATGCACATCCATCAAGGGATCTTCTGTTTCATTGTACCTTGCCGTGCAAATAGTCTTCAACCTGAAGTCATGGACATAACATTGAATTCTTAAGCTGTGAACTTTAATCACAAAACCCAGAAACATGGATAATTGGAAGTAACAATAGATGATTTGGAGTGCATTGGTTTTCTATTGCATTCAACGTGTTTCAATTTGTATATCTTGACTCCTAAGTTATCTTTAAAAAGTGCCAATGACTTGGAATGGAATATTAAAATGCTATTTAAGGTTTCTTCATTTCTTTTCAAATTTCAAGAATAGAGTTCTTGATATACTTGTTAATCCAAAAGAAAAACTAATGTCAAGTATTGGGTGAAAACCTCAAGAATGTACTGATATAAAACCTTATCATTATCATTATTCATGCACATTTTCGTCCTTGGAAATACAATTAAGAATGTTGCACATAGTCAATCAAAGCTGTCCCCATGTTCACCACAAATCTCATCTATTCAAGATCTTATTTGACAAGCTTAAGATTTTATTCACTAACAGTTTGTAATGAAATCTTGTTTCTTGCTTTTCCATACTTTCATTATAGTTTAAAGATCTCTAAGTTCTAGTGTAGACTATAGTTTTATCGAATGCTCTCGAACTGTTGTTGTCTGATTTTGGATTCTTTAATGATTCTTCTAGGCAAGAAGAGCATTTTCATTGAAAATAATTACAATCAAGCTTTGCATCTTACTCTAGCTGAATTTTTGTACTATTATTTAATCATATAAAATGGTGTGAAGCATTGCTTGAAGTTTGAACTGTTATATAGACCACAAATTTTCTTCTTACAAAGTCTACAAGTTGGCTATAATTATTAGTTAATATTGTTTTGAGTCTTGACCTAATCTTCAATGCTTAATAATCAACACTCCTTTATTTTCCTGATCTAGGGTTTGTGGTATCAATCATTTTTTACATGTTGCCTCCTTGAATTCTTAAAGATCCAAGCTGACAGTTATGTTTCAGAAACAATTGGTCACTGTTGCTCATCAGCATAATTTAAATCCTAGTGAACCAATATTTCATATTTATTATTTGCAAGTGCAAAACAATTTTTTTGGGCCTTAGATAGTGGTATTTAATAATTTCAGTGAACAGGTTTAATCTAAGTGCATGTGTCCTGGAATATTACATCTTGATTAACCTGTACTTTTTAATTGTTCTTGACAATTGTTATAAGATGTGGAAGAGAGAACTAGGCAGGCCATTCAGGGCACTGTAGCAAGGCTAGATAGAGTATTCTACAGGAAAAGAGGGGAAGGCTAGATAGAGTGTTCTATGCCTAGGGCACTAACATATTATTTAACATAGGAAACTCCTGACTCCTGAGCGATATGTGATGTCATTTAAAATTATGCCTTCTATTAATTTATTCCTCTTGACAAATTTATTGGTGTCAACTACTGTAAGCTGTGAAATAATTTAATAATCTGTATCCAGAAGGCCCAGCCCATGAAGACACAAAATCCTCAAACTTTGAAGGAATAATTGCAATTTGACATGCACATGTGAAGAGATGAGGTAGCAAGGAAAATCACACTTTAATGATCTAGAATTTAGGGGATGGTGATTATTGCACGAGGTTGAACCTAAAATCCTGGCATGTCATTGTAAATTGTATGGCCATGCAGATGCTTTGTTATCATTCTGTGATGAATTCTTGTTTAACAAACTAGCATATGTTTTCAAAACTGAAGTTAAAATTTTTATTGTCAAAGCATGTAGGCAACTGAATTAGATTCTTTTCATGCAAAGTTACTGGATACTTCTCCTCTCTTGTCTAGATATGCATATTGGATGCCAAATATGGATATGATACTTTTTGATAGTGCTTGGATATCTTATCCAGACGTATCCATATACAGGCTTATATTTGGGACATAACCAATATGTTTGGACACCACACTGTCAGGTGCCATAGCCAGTTTGCAATTTGTGAAAGAATATTCAAAAATTTGCCCCAAAAGAAAACCTTAAAGATTCCATACCCATACACACACAAATCACTATAGACACAAAACACGCACACATCTAAATCACTGTGATATATAAACGTGATGTAACAGGTGAGGCCACTTGCATGTTCTTCAGGTTGGGGTTACTTAAATGTATAAATTTTGAATTGGGTAAAATACATCCAATTTTTAGTATGGCATACCCTGACAGATGAGGCCAGGTGCGAGTCCATAGGGCTGTGATTACTTGTTTAAATTTACAAATGTTGAATTAGGTCAAATAATACATCCAATTCTAGGTGTGATTAAAGTGATATTGAGTTTTGGGTATGGGTAAAGTACCAAATTGAATTCTGGGTGTGGCATAGCGCCATGGACAATGCCAGGTAGCATCTTAGCTGTTGGGCATCGCAAGGGGAATTTACCAATAAAAAAATTATATGCATTTTTGACATGAAGGTTTAGGATGCAAATTTCAATTCACCATTGTCCTTCTATTGAAATTAAGCCCTTATATGGTAAGTATGTTCCCATTATAAAGCTAAAACAACACCAGTCTGCTGTGTGAAGTTTGTTTAGGTGCTAAAGAACAAACACTTCTAGTTCTAGCATTTACACCTATAAGCCTATAAGTAAGCCAATCCAAGATTAAATTTCTGCAGATTCAGAAATGCTTTAATATTGTACAGGAATAGATTAATGTAGATTAAATGATGGTTGTTTTGGATACAGACAAGATCCTGGGATATCCAATAATGGTTTGTTTCTGTTTAAGTGTCCTTAGAAAAATCATGGAGGATAAAAATGAATATATTTCATAGATAATAACACCCAGAGCTAGAATACCCTGGAGGTATATCCATGTGTTTCCTGTCAAATAAGTTGGAAAGATCAGAGATTGTGATTGCCTTTGAGATTCATAGCACCATACCTCCATTATTGGCAAGAAAACCTTGACAGATTGAGATTCCTTTCCTGCTCCTTTTTCAGATTAGTGTTTCTATCTTCTCTGTCCATGAACACCGTCCTGGTCCCCAAATAACAATAGGATACACATTGGTAAAAGTGCTCAGTCTGGTGACACAATTTAAAACTTACATTCCTATGGATAGATGTTATTTACTTATTTTCCATCTTTTGAGATATACACACCAATGAATTATGGTCAATGCAGTGGGTAAACATGCTGGAGAATTGACCCTAATTAGTGATGCTTACACTTATTATCCTGCTGAGGTTTTCTTTGAGTTGCATACTAGGCATCATCTTGTCTAATTTCTGTCTATACGTTCTTCTTATAAATAGCTCTTGTTTGATCATATAATCATATTCATTTAAGTGTTCCTCCATATATAATTTAAATATAAGAGAAATGATAGTCTGCAAAGGCACTTCTATTAGATCAAAATTGCTTATGTTAATTGGAAAAAGATAGGAGAAAATTGGATTTTTATAATTTACGAAAATTGGATTTTTATATTAGATGTTCCTAGGAACATCTACGAAATTTGAATTTTATATTTTATGTACTGACCGTACACATTTGTATATATTGCATTAATGAGATCTAATAACATCCTTCAAATCAAGCCAGCTTTGCACTATTGTTGGTTGAACCAAAGAAAGACCTCAAACACTTGAAAAGTAAATCAGATTCCAATACAAACCATTTAGAGTAAGAATAGGGTAAAGATTGAATTCGCATGAATTCATGGTGAGAGAGTGTGTTAATTGTATTTTGGATATGCTAAAACAATTGATGAAAATGTTGCCACGCTGTAAGATTTTTTACCAGTTAACAATGATTGGGAGTTCTTTTCAGGTGGAGCAACTGGAACAGAAGAGGCGGGATGCAAGGATGCAGGAATATTTGTATAGACATATTGCAGCAAGCAGCATCCCCAAAGGCCTGAATTGCCTTTCTCTAAGGCTGGCAGATGAATATTCCTCCAATGCTAAGGCTCGGAAGCCACTACCTTCACCTGAATTAGTTCCCTGTCTTATTGACAACTCGTATCAGCATTTTGTTTTGGCAACTGATAATGTCCTTGCAGCATCTGTGGTAGTCTCATCAACTGTGAGGAACTCTGCCAACCCAGAAAGAATAGTCTTTCATGTAATTACAGATAAGAAGACATATGCACCAATGCATGCCTGGTTTTCTTTGCATCCTCTTCCTCCAGCAATTATTGAAGTGAAAGGTCTCCATCAATTTAAATGGATGACGAAAGATAACATCCCTGTTTTGGATGCCATGAAGAAGGACCACGAAATTAGAAGACACTATGATCATGACAGTGTCAATGGAACAAGCCCTAGTCCCACCTTCATGGCAGCTAAACTTCAAGCGCAAAGTCCTAAATACTTCTCAATAATGAACCATATCCGCATATATCTTCCAGAGGTAAACTTTCATTCACTAGTCATTTTAACTTGAAGGTGTAAATTATGACCTCCTAATACCTATTCTTTTCTTTATGTACTCGAGAATCTGATAGTGTTTTACTCCACTGTTTGTGGACAGCTTTTCCCGGACCTTCAGAAGGTGGTTTTTTTGGATGATGATGTTGTGATACAGCATGACTTGTCTCCACTGTGGGACATTGACCTTCATGGCAAGGTAAATGGTGCAGTGGAAACATGTCGGGGAGATGACTCTTGGGTTATGTCAAAGAGATTCAAAAGTTACTTCAATTTTTCTCATCCTCTTATAGCAGAGAATTTTGATCCAGAGCAATGTGCATGGGCATATGGGATGAACATCCTTGATCTACAAGCGTGGAGGAAGACTAATATCAGAGATAATTACCATTTCTGGCTAAAGCAAGTAAGTTCAATTTTTAGATATTAGATTCTAATTTTATGCTCTTCATTCGTCATAAGGCAAATGAGGCCATCATTGATCCTTGTTTTTAGATTGTTTTTGAGGAATTAAAATCCCCACCTTAAGAACCGGATGGAAGCAATCAAATTATGTTATAGAAGTCTCCACACTTCTCTAACGTACCCAAAATCATTGCAAGCTTGCAAAACATTTTCTCTCTTTGATTCAATATTTCCTTCAAAAGGGTTGAAACCTAAGACTTTAAAAGCATCAGAAAGTTGTATCCAGACAATTAATAATTTTCTGCTTGTTTTTGCAGAATCTAGATTCCAATCTAAGGCTCTGGCGTATGGGGACTCTGCCACCAGCCCTAATTGCATTCAATGGGCTCGTTCATCCGATCAATCCATCTTGGCATATGTTAGGATTAGGCTATCAGCCTAAAACCAATTTTGACAATATCCAAAAAGCTGCTGTCATTCACTATAATGGCAGGGCAAAGCCATGGCTGGACATAGCATTTCCTAAGCTAAGGCCTTTGTGGGCAAAGTACGTAGATTTTTCAGATGATTTTATCAAACGCTGTAATATAGTAGATTCCGAACTCTCAACATAACCACAAAACAAGGATGAATAGTAGGTAAATCATTGGTCTCCCTGTAGATTGATCGGGTGTAAGTATCAGATGAGCCTTGTTCATTCTCTCAATTGTCATTATCTTTTTGGTTTAAGGTTTCTTTTGTATATGCGAACGCGGGGATTTGTTCCCAGAGTGAAGTTTTATTCTTAATGGACACATTCGGAAAAATTATGTGTGAGGATTCGGGTAGCAATGCAAAAACATACTGGATTATATGTTTTGAAAACTTCACCGTCGATGTAGTTATGGTTATCAAGGTAACTGTAATTGGCCTGCCTCTATCATTAAACGTCAAATGTTGCGGCTCCTGTCTTTCCTCTGGTCTTGAATCACATGTACATCCTGATATATATGATTTATCGAAGTTATTAAATTTATTTAAGCTTGAATTTTGTTTCCGGGGAAAAAGAATTAACTTAAAAATTCGGATAACTATATTTAGGACTTCAGTTTTTATTTAAATAAGATATTTTAATGTGACCGGGGACACTGTGTCAGGTTATATAATTATGTATTATATTATTATTATATTTTTATTAAATTCTTAAGAAAGCAAAAAAGTTTATTTTTTTATTTTTTCAAACTTTTATCAATATATTTCACTTTTTTTCTTTCCATCCGTTTTGAAAAACAATAAAGATCAAAGAGCAAGGGCAAAGTTGAGTTAATTTCTTTCTATTAATACATTGCAAAAGTATATCTTTGAATTGCACACTTATAAATGAGAGTGCATTTTGATTGAAGAAGAATAATGAAAAAAAGTACTTTGATGGATGCTTTGGCTTATTCTTTAGTGCTTATAGTCAAATTGACAGTCAATATATTCAATACGTTGGAACCAATTTTAAAGTTGGTGAACATTGCTAATATTTATTTATTTATTTCAAAATACTCTCTCTCTCTCTCTCTCTCTCTCTCTACTATTTTTGTCACCTCTCTATCTCTCTATTTTTCTTTTTCCTTCTCTACTTCTCTCTACCTCCTTACCTCTCTCTCTCTCTCTATTTTTCTTTTTCCTTCTCTACTTCTCTCTACCTCCTAACCCCTCTCTCTCTCTCTCTCCTATTTTTGTTACCTTTGTCCACCTCTACCTCTCATTCCCCCATTCCTTCCTTCTCTACTATACTTTTCTCACATATCTCCCTCTCCTATCTCTAACTATTTCTCTCCATCCCCCTTCATTCCCTCAAATATTGTTCTTGCCTATGTCTACCTATATTTATCTCACTAATCTTTCTCTACCACCTCTCTCCTGCCCCCTCCACTCTTATTCTTACCTCTCTCTAGCTTTCCCTCTCCCTCAACCTTTCATTTTATATCTCTCCATCTCTCATCTCTCATCTCTTTCCATTTCTATCTCTCCCTCTTGTTCGGATAAGGTGACATTAACCTTGCAATCCTAAGCCCTTCACATGTCTCCATGTTACTTGGAAAGTGTTCCCTAGGGCATGTGAGAGAAATATTAAATGTTTGTACATTATGGCCAATTGTAATTGCATTTTCAAGAAGTGAACATGAAGAGGATATAAAAAGGGACAAAATACACTCTTTCCCAAGAAGATAAAAGGTGTCCATTTGGGGATTTGAACAGTCATCAAAAGTTACAGAAAACCCAGAATGTCTAAGGTCTAAGTGGCTTTGGGTTTGGTACCCAAATATGAGTCACTTCAATAGTTTTAATATTTTATTATGTTTATTGACTATTCATTCTCCAAGGCATGGGTTTTTGTAAGTGGTTTTGGCCCCTTGCTTCAGAAAAATATCATTGATTTTTCCTCTCCCATTTGGCTATAAATTAAAGCCAAGGCATTGTTGTTTAATTATTAGTTGATAATAGTTTCTTTGAGGTTTCCAAGTAGTACTAGGGTGGGTTTGAGAAGTGAATTATTATTGTGGTCTCTCTTTTGAAGATTAATAATATACTCACCCCTTGTTCTCTAATGAAATTTTTTCTTGATCGGGTTTCTCCATGTAAATACAAAGTCCCTCTTGGTATGGTTGATTTTTATTTATTTATGCCAAATAGTGCAATCACGTGTTTATATGAGATTTAGTTTCAAATTTGGTAATATATTTGGATTTGTAATCACACAAGAAGGTTAATATTGCAAGATCTCTCTCTCTCTCTCTCTCTCTCTCTCTCTCTCTCTAATAGAAAATGCATACAAAATTTTATGAGCCACAAAAGATGAGTGTGTTTTGGACCTCATAAAATGCACTCTCATCATGTCTTGGTATTTACCAAGCGATAAAGTAGTCATGTAATAGTGTGGTATTTATCGACCCATAATGCATTTGTGTAAGGGCTTTGTATTTACCAAGCCATAACACAATCATAATATTTGGTTTTAAATATAATCCAAGTGCATTATGTCAAAAATTGGCCATTTGGCTACATTTGTGTACACCACCTTGGTGCATACACCCATAACTAAAAACTAATAAAACAATGAAGAATTTTTCATTAAAGGTTTGTCGCATCAATGATCAGAGGAAAGTACCTTGCAAAAAAGAATATTGATCCTCCTAAAATGAAAAGGCCACAACATACTAAGAAAGCCATAATTTTGATCTAAGATTCATTTTACATATTAAACTAATCACTTCATATAGAATTGTTGAAGAAATAGGAACTATGTGCAAATATACTTGTCTTAACAAAAAGTAGACAATCCCATTGTATTCCCTTTTATATTGAAGAAAAGAGTGTTGGAAATACAATAATGGGAAAGCAAGATGCTGAGGGGGGGGGGGGGATCAAATCTTCAAATTTAAACACTTAAAACAAACTGATCCACATTCATACATATATGAATCTAATGTAATATCAAATAGCATCCACACAATGAAATAAATAACTCATAACACAAGAACTTGGTAACCTAGAAAGCCAAATAGGTAAAACTGGGGTGGGGATGACACCCACAAAATTCTCCACTACTACAGTAATAAAGTGTGAATGTTAGGGCTACAAAAGTTGAATACAAAATGCAATCTACCCAGTTAAAGGTCTGCCCGGTTAAGAGCTAAAGATCATTACAATCTACCCTGCGAAAGGATTTCAACTTACAATAAAGTAAGCACTCTGTTAGGAGATTTAGAAAGGTCTGCTAGAACCACTCTGTTAAGAGATTTTCACCTGATACAATGATTAGAATGTTTCAAGTAATGATCCTTCGATATGCACTCAGATGCTGATGATGGATCTCCTCTTTCCAGTACCTTCTATGATCTCACAATCTGATATGACTTTACTCTACTGTTCAATGTGCTGTCACTTTGCTTGATCTCTACTTCTTAACAAAATAACCCTCTGTGCATTTCACTTTAAAATGCAATCACCACTTCTCTCTACACACACTTGCAAAATAGGGTTTAGAAGCAATCTTATATATCTATTCAAGTCCGATAGCGAGATCTAGATCAACAATCAAGATCTAATACCCATACCTCCAAGGTATTACAATTAATGATTACAATAGATCATGCATATGATAAAACAATTAAATGCATAACTAACTTTGTAGGAAAATATTAAATGCATACATAAGTCGGCCCAAAAAGCTTATACAAGTCAGCCTGAACACTTATCCTCAAAGTTTGAATCATTCCATACATGTATACAAAAATTGTCCTGCTCGGCACTTAACATCTCTGTCCCTCAGCACTAAGTATCTTACTCGGCTCGACATGATACAACTCGGCAACCTGAATACTACTCGACAATGTTGCTCGGCCTTGCATAGTTTTAGCTCGGCCACAGTGATAGCCAACTAAAATTGCCTAAGTGAATGACTAAGTGTTGGTCACTAATCATCAACAAAACTTAGAGATTAACAATCTCCCCCTTTGACATTAGTGGCAAAAACAAACTTGTCATTTTTCATTTCATTCCATCAAAATTTTGCCTAAGTATACTACGTACTCCCCCTAGGAATATACTCGGAATTATACATACAAAAAGTTTACATGCCTTCAAAAATATATACAAGTGTACCTGTTCTGTACTGATGTATCATATTGTATCCTTTCCAACTTCCTTACCATCTTCCTTACCAACTTCCCCCTTGTTTTTGTCACTGATTGTTGGTGGGGTTAAGTTATACTTATCCAAAAATTGTTTATGAAGTTGTAGGGTGGATTCAAATGTAGTATCCCAACTTTCCTTGGCAATCTTCATAACTTCCAATTTTATTTCTAGCTCGGTAGCTAGACTCACTAAACTTTCTGCAGTTGAGAGATTTGCATTTCTCTATGATAACTCTTTTGCAACTGAAAGTTCCTTTTGTATTACCTCCAAGTGAGGCAACAGGCTTGTCTGAATAGTTATCAATTTGGCCCTAATTCGACCATCTTCAGCCATAAGCTCGGCTATTCTCCGTTGTGCATTGATCAACTTAGTAAAATGTAAAGAACTAGACGTAGTATCTTTACCCAAAGTATTGCCAGTTGATCTCAAATCTAACTATAGCTTCTCAACAAGCTGTAGATTATCCTTTGTGAAAAATTCAACATCACATAGTTTCCTGTACAAAGAATAAACATTTGCTATAACTTTCTCCAAAATTTCTACAAGAGTAGAAAGTTCAACCTATTTTGTTGCAATCTCTTCTGAGATTTTCTCCAAAACTTTGCTCTCAAATCTCCTCTCGGACCATTGTAGAAGTTTTTCATTGTTGTTAATATCATCATCAGTTACCTTCTGTACAATGTTGACTAACTGATCAATAATTGGAGCTTGGGGCATTTCATCTTCTAAGTCAAAAGCCTTTGCAAATATATCCTTGATGTCATGCAACACCTGCTTTTGCTTTTGTTCTATTTTCATCTCTTCCCGTCTCTTCTTCCTCTTGAGTAATTCTTGAAGAGTCCCTATTTGTTCAAAAGACAATTCATTGGGATCCCATTGTGGAATCACAATGACCTCATCTAATGTGACATCTAGAATTTAAGACTTCTTCTTCAGAACTTTCTTTCTCTTCAACTCTGGTGAACTAATTCTCGGCTCCATAATACCTTTTCCTGTGATAGTATCAATGTCCATTGCCTCTTTTAATTCTGTCAATATTGTTTGTGGATTAGGCATACCTCCAGTTTTAGGACCTGTGGGAGTGGATGATGCAGAGTGTGGTAGATCAACCAACACTTGCACTGCCTCTCGTTCCTTAGGCTTATCAACATTATCCTTTATCACTACTCCACTATCTAAAACTGTTTTGACAATCTCTAAAATAGGTGGATTTTGTGAAGTTACCTCTTGTGCATTTGTTTTCTATTTCTCTTCACATATCTGATCATTGATTTCTTCAATTATCTCATCAATTCTCTTTTTAAATTCCACAAAATAGCTCCCCAAAATGCTATTGAAATTACTTCCTAGTTTCTCAATACATTCACTAATCTGAACTGTAATGGGTCTATCCTTTTTCCAAACAATATTTCCCAGTGTAGGAAATGTATCGTGAATGTAGAAAAATATAGACTAGTAAGGAACCAAACTTACATGATGAGCTCTTAGCCTTTCTAATTGATGCTAGGTTCTCGGCTAATTGTGTCTATTGTAGCTCGACAAGATCATATGTATGATTCTTCTTAACAATTTTCCATGCCTGGTCAACGGCTGTACAAGGAACACTATCTAATCTACTCGACTGATAGAACTTATGTGCTATTACTCTTACTCCAAAATTAAGTTCTAGGTCTTTAATTGTAGAGATAGTCATACCTTTGTTGTTCCATACGGCTCCGGTGTTCAGTGTAATTTCTTCTTTGTTGTTATCTCTCATTATCCATTTCCCGTTAACTACAGGATATCCAGTCACTCGATGAATCATGTTTTTAGTTATCTTGACTGGTCCATTATCCAACCACATACACATATCATGAACTCAACTAAGAATAACCTTAATCCATTCATCTTTGAAACCTTGTGGAAAATCTAGGGCACGAGTTAACCCTTTGTCTACTAAATGTTTGAATTCTCCCTTCAGAACTCCATCGACACACAATTTGCTATAGGATTTTCTCAGTTCATTATCACCTACTTCACCAATCTTAACCATGTAACAATATCTTACATCGTGGATCATAAGTACCTTGGGTGGAATGGATGAGAGAGCTCTGGTCAAATCACTCTGAATTGCACTTTCAGGAACGGCTCAAAAGTTGAGAGGTGCACATTCATCACTCCGTACTAACTAAATTTGCTCTTGTTCTCCCTCCATACTTTTAACTGGTGCGGAAGTGCTTACAACCATAATCTTGAAATTAGGGTTCGAAGGATGAAGAACAGAGTACCTTGGCAATTAGCACTTCATACTGTTCACCTTAGGATTGCCGACGGCACGCTGACGAAATCTTCGATGCTCACTTCGTTAAGATCAATTCTGCAACTACTTCAGTCGCTCCGTAAACAGTGAAAATTGCAAGGTAAAAATGAAGTATAAACTGTTCATCCTTTATAGACTTTGAAAGGTCAAGGTAGGTAAGCAATAAATTTTCTTCCCATTGAGTTAGTGCAAGCCAGCTGTTCTTGACTTTCTAACACAACTTGCATCCCACTTGGCTTTCACAGAACTTACTCGGCCAACAAAACTCGACACACACTAAAGAACTCGGCCTTAGTGTCCACGATTGGTGCTTGACACCTATAGTGCAATTAGCTCTTCTCGGCATTTATCTTCAAAATATGTCCTGGTGCATCTTAACATATGCAAATATGGACTTTGGTACATTTCATGTTAGGAACTGATGTAAGATAAGAATTTTAGATGCAGTTCCTTACATACCTCTTTTGCT
>MU224119.1:1741102-1752972 GCA_018584345.1 Thuja plicata
TTCCTACTGATCTCCTGATTCACAAGTAGTAATTGATTTTCCATGTCAACTTGATTGATTGTCATTGTTTGTACATCATGTGTTCTTTCATCAAGTCTGATAGTCATCATTATTTTGTCTTCTTCTGCCATAGCATTGTCATCTTCGGCTTTCTTTTTCTGTTCAACAACTTCACACATTCTTATTGATTGGGCTTCTTGTTCCTTTTTCAAATTTCTGACTTCTTCACATAGTGCACTGTTCTTTTCCAGTAGATCTACTATTGCTGCATCACTCTAAGTAGAATCTCCATTTTGAAATAGATTTGTGGTATCCTCTTCCTGATAATGAGTGTCATTCATTTGTTTGGCCAAATCTTTCCTTGTTTTCAAGGAATTCTTTAATTCCTGTCTTGTTGTCTCAAGCTGTTGTAGTGCTAGCTGAATATCAATTTTTTGATTCTCAATGACTTTACCCATCTTGTGGATCTCCATCTCAAGATCTATATTCTCAAGCTGATTATAACTTTCTAGAGAACTAAGCTCTGATACCAATTGTTGGAAATACAATAATGGGAAAACAAGATGCTGAGAGGGGGGGGGGGGGGGGGAAACAGATNTGAATCAGATCTTCAAATTTAAACACTTAAAACAAACTGATCCACATTCATACATATATGAATCTAATGTAATATCAAATAACATCCACACAATGAAATAAATAACTCATAACATAAGAACTTGGTAACCCAAAAACCCAAATAGATAAAACTGGGGTGGGGATGACACCCACAAAATTCTCCACTACTGCAGTAATAAAGTGTGCCTGTTAGGGTTACAAAAGTTGATTACAAAATGCAATCTACCCTGTTAAAGGTCTGCTCGGTTAAGAGCTAAAGATCATTACAATCTACCCTGTGAAAGGATTTCAACTTACAATAAAGTAAGCACTCTGTTAGGATATTTAGAAAGGTCTGCTGGAACCACTCTGTTAAGGGATTTTCACCTGATACAATGATTAGAATGTTTCAAGTAATGATCCTTTGTTATGCACTCAGATGTTGATGACGAATCTCCTCTTTTCAGTACCTTCTATGATCTCACAATCTGATATGAATTTACTCTGCTGTTCACTGTGCTGTCACTTTGCTTGATCTTTGCTTCTTAACAAAATAACCCTCTGTGCATTTCACTTTAAAATGCAGTCACCACTTCTCTCCACACACACTTGCAAAACAGGGTTTAGAAGCAATCTTATATATCTATTCAAGTCTGATGGCAAGATCTAGATCAACGATCAAGATCTAATACCCATACCTCCAAGGTATTACAATTAATGATTACAATAGATCATGCATAGGATAAAACAATTAAATGCATAACTAATTCCATAGGAAAATATTAAATGCATACATAAGTCGGCCCAAAAATATTATACAAGTTAGCCTGAACACTTATCCTCGAAGTTTGAATCATTCTAGACATGTATACAAAAACTGTCTTGCTCGACACTTAACATCTCTGTCGCTCGGCACTAAGTATCTTACTCGGCTTGGCATGATACAACTCGGCAACCTGAATACTGCTCGGAAATGTTGCTCAGACTTGTATAGTTTTAGCTCGGCCACAGTGATAGCCAACTAAAACTGCCTAAGTGAATGACTAAGTGTTGGTCACTAATCATCAACAGAACTTAGAGATTAACAAAGAGTTGCACAAAGAGACTAAAAATTTACCTTTTGGGAATACTCTTGTGATCTTTATCTATCAAGGAGAATTTGTTTGCATCCCCTAGATAAAAAAAAATTGATTATTTCCAAAGAAAAATAAAACTTGCAATCAATCTAAAATACAACAGAACATCATGTTATTCAATAAGTAATGTTGAAAGTAAAAGTGGGATGATAGAAAGACCAATGAATAACACATAGGAAGAGGGTGCTCCACTAATACATTGCTCTAACTATAGGTGATAATTGTAGTTTTTAGTGTCCATAATGATAGACATACCAACAAAGAAATATGCAAATTAAAGTGGTAAACAACATAGAGAGGCAACACAAAAACCTATTAACTACATTATTGATTATGAGCACCAATACCATGATACATCGAGGAAAGACAATTTAGAAATATCATCAATTCTCTCTCTCTCTCTCTCTCTCACACACACACACACACACACACACACACACACACACACACACATGGGTTATTGAGTTACACAAACTATTTTTTTTTCTTGTTTGACATCTCTCGTAACCATTTTTTTGTCATAACCTAAGAAGGTTACGAGATAGTAATTCTTCTCACCCTCTTTTGGCTTTATTTGTCACCTTTCATAACTCTATTTTTTTGTCTTTGTATAAGGAGGTTATGCCACATGTTTTGGCATTTTACCAAATAGCTGAAACCTCCCACTTTTTATGAGAAATAGGAAATATTAAACCTCTTGGATGTATATGTCTTTATTTTAATATATATTCAACACTCTACTCCCACCTCTGCTGGTTAACTAATTGCTCGGTGAGGATATTGACAGTATTCTATGATTTCTCTTGTCTTGTCTCTATTGTTATCTCATTTTAGATTTTTCTTCATTCAACTATTTTAATTTTTTATCATCTATTATTTGGATTTGCATATAATCTACGACTAATATAATATCTTAGCTCTATTCTTTCTTCTTGCAAAATCTCACATGGTATTAGAGATGTGCTCTTCGGTATAGCTCATTATTTTTCTAAATTTTTTGGGAGATTTGAGACTAATGGATAGATAATATTTATTTACTCAAATAACTAGTATTCTATTCTCCTATATCCTCATATGACCTGGAGAATTATAATAATTTAAAGGAAAAAATAATCATCTAGTTAATCTAGTTTAAATATTTGTGTTCCTATGATATCAGGGTGATTGTGGGCTTTTGGTAATATTGGAGGTATTTTCAATATTTTCAGAGTGTCCAAAAGGTTTGTAAAAATCAATATTGAGTTTTTCTTCATTAAAGTCAAAGTTAGGATGACACAATAAAAAAATCAGAGACGGGAGGACACTAAAAAAAAATCAAAGTTGCAACATAGAAAAAATTATTGGATCTATTTTCATTTTGGCTTTAGAAATTGAACTTCCACTTATTGGTAAGAAAAAACTAATGTTGGGTTTTGTTTCTAGATTCAAGATGAAATAATCTAGGTATCAATTATTCTTTATACCCAACATATTTTGAGTAAATCAAATTAGAAGTAGTGATAAGTCATTTTTGATAGGTAGATTCAACATTTTTTTAAAAAAAATTGCATAACTTTTGTCTCAAGTGTCTGATTTTTTTAAACAAGCACTTGATGGAAAGTTAGAAATGATAACTTCCCATCCAGAAAGGTCTTGTTGAAAAATTCTACTATTTCCTATCAGATATTGTAGGTTAAGATCTTGCACTTTTTCTCTTTAGCAGGCCATATCTTTTGCCCCTAAAATCCATTTTTCAAAAACAAAAAAGAATCAGAAAATATTGAGGAATATCACACATCGACAAGGTTTTTTTTCAAGATTTTGTATCAAAATTTATAATTTTCCCATTGGTAGCATAGAAAGTATTGCAATTTAATTTTTTTTAAAGTCCTCGTAAACACACTAGTTATAAAGTTACAACCTTATAATATTTTGGGGGACGGTGAATTTTGGGATTAGCGGAAAAGTGGTGTCTTGTGTGTCTTCTTTTCACACTTTTCTTTCTTCTTTGCAATCTTATTTTTTTCTCTTAGGGATGCATCTATAGTCCATGTTTTAACACGATATAACTATTTTGAATGGAAATATAAGATGATATCATACATGAAAAGACATGGATATTATTGATTTATAATGAGATTTGAAAATGAACCTCAATATGATGCAAAAAGATAAAATAGTTTAAAAATGTGATGAAGCCTTTGGTACTCTATCTATGTCAATCTCTCATTGCGTTCTTTTTCACATTGAATCTACCACTACACCCAATAGAGTGTGGATCACCTTAGAGAGCCTCTTTGGGAAGCAGAATAAGATAAGAGGTCATCAATTGGAGAATGAACTCATAGGATTAACACAAACCAATTTTGACACTATACAAGACTTTTGCATAAAACTAAAATACATAATATTGCAATGAGAACATTGTGGAATCAAGAAAGATGATAAGAAACCGATCTTGAGTATTCTGTTAGCACATTTTCTTGCAAAACAACCTTAATATGAAAGTATACTTATATACTTGAATACAAACTCCTATGGTATGCAAGAGAAATGCTAATTAATGAGGGTATTAGATAACATCTGGGGAAAATATTACGTCCTCCTTTTTTGAGATCCACTGACTCAGGCAGGTATTACCTATGGATAATTACTGAATGATAGTATCTTTTTAAGTGGATTATCTTCTTACTAATTTGTTGAAATGCCTTTTAATGGATCAATAAGTAAATGACTATGCAAATGACTATAAATATCCTAATACAGAGCTTAATGATCCAGACTAGTGTTTTGACAACAACAAGTAGTAATGCAATAAGGATTCTCATCCTTCTTCCTTTTTCAGTTCTTATGAACTTCAGGAGGGATAACCTATTTTGATTCTCTCTTAAAGGAATTAGTAAACTGAATTGTATTCCTTAAACACAATTACTTGAATGGAATATATATTTGAAATGTGAATGGTTGGATAAATTAAAATTCTGGTTGGATAATGAACAATTACTTAGCCAACTAAAAACCAGTGCCTAATCCTTGGGCTATGAGTCAATATCTGGTAAAAATCCATAGTAAGGTGATCAATAAAATGCTTGCAACAAAGATAAAATTCCTTACAGATTATCCTCTTTCTACTACTATGTCATCATATCCTTAAATTAATGCTAAGCTCTCTGGGTCACTTGAAATAATTAATCCTTCCTTGAAGGAGCTCACAAATGACTGCACAACCACCTTGTGATCAATATGTCTAAGTACCTTAAAAATAAACATACAAGAACTTTAACATAAATAGACAAATAGTACAAAGGCTTAGACAAATTTTAGTAGTCTGCCTTGTAATTCTATTTCATAAATTTCCAACTCCAACCCTCTACAAAATGATACAAGAGCTCTATATATAGGCCTACACCATCTTGGAATCCTTAAGATAAGGATGCAACAAGCTTTGGATGGTTTAAAAGACCTAACCCTAAAAACAAGAAAATACAAAAGACAAGAAAACTCCAAGAGGTGGAAGGACAAAACTGAAGAATAAGATTTGATTTTCCTTTGTCTTCTTGTGGATGTCAGCACCTTTGTCTGTATATATTCAAGATAACATCTGATATTTACAATGAGATCTAGTGACTGCCAATATAGGCTAACTTACACTAGTGTTTAAGATTGCTAACCTTCCTGTGCTCAAAGAACAGGTGCCATGCGTCCTCTACTCTATATCCAAGATGTCTAAATCAATGTTAACAACCTTTCTTTTCTTTTCTTTTGTCAGTATATCCCATGTTGTGCCCTCTGCATCGGTTGGCCAATTAAAGTTCTGAATATTTTCAAGCTTTGTCTTTAATCTATCCCACCTAGCATCTGTAATATTCTTGACATCTATTACAAATCTATTGAAGTTTGTCTTTTCCTTAAAGGCCTCATCCAAAACTTTATTATATCTCTCCATATCCAACTCACCTTTGTCAGAGATATATACCTCTTTACTAGGCATTACATTATCAAAATTTGAGATCCATGCTCCTAGTGGCTTAATCTGTTTGTCTTCTGCCCTTATTGATGGCACAAATTTATTATAATCAGGCCCAAACATCTGCATTCTGGCCTCAATCTGATTTACTTTACCCTTAAAAAATGATAAAGTGAATCCTATCTATTCTATCTCCTCTGACACTTGGACTACTATCTCTGGTAGATCTAATCTTAGGGTCTGCAAGGATGCTAACCTCTCAAATATACTTGTTCTTACTAACTAGGTAGCATAATAGGGATTCAAAATTGCAACAAAATTATTAACCTCAGCTTGGAGGCTTGTAAAATTACCATATGTATCATACACCACATCAACTTTATCTTTTATTATCTTTATTCTATGTTGCAATATCTCTGTTAGTGCACCTAATATAACTTCATTGTGCTCTTTGACCACTTTCCCTGTTTCCACTGCATCATACTCTATTTTCTCTATCTGGATCTCAACATCCATTACCTCTTTAGGTTTAGCAGTGGAAACCTCATGCTTTTCCAACAATTTTTGTGTCAATTCATCAATCAATTTTTCTTGTGAGCTGATCTTGATAAGACACAATTCTCTGTCTTTAACAATGACACCTGTTTCACCAACCAATTTGTTGAATCTCTTAGATAATTGGGTAGTCTTAGCCTCATTTAATTGTGCAAAATGTGTAAGTACTTGAGAGATCTCTAAGTCCCCTGTGTTTTGGACAGACCAAATGATTTTGTCTCCTTGCATTTTTTCTTGTATATCCAACACAGATGGTTTTTGATCTTTTGGAGCTAAGCTCCACATTGCCAGTGCTTGGGATTTTGGATTGTATCCAAATCTCTTGATAATCTCACCAACTTGGACTTCTGATGAAAATTTAACATCGGGTTGCTTCCTTATTTGGTCTATTATGAAGGCCGAGGACAAATCCCATCCTTCTACCAATAATATACCACTGGATTTTACTAGTTGTCTGGCTTCTTCAAGTTGTCTGGCTTCTTCAGGGGTTAGCTGTTATGATTCAGGATCATAATCCTATAGTTCTTGCAAAGCCTCCTTGGTTACTAGGTCACCTCCCACCAATTGCATCTTTGTACTCACCCATTGTTTCTTATTCCATATAAGGAAGTCCTTGAATTCCTTAGTTTTAATGAAATTATCATCATTTAAAAAGTGTTGCTAATGTTGCACTCTTTCATCAATGCAAGTTAGAAGAGGCAATTCAATTTCCTCTTCACTATCCTTTTGTATATTTTTACCTTGCCTTATTTTCTTTCTAAGCTCATGGTCATAAGGCCTATCTCCTGTGATAAGGGTAGCAATCGTGTCCTTTTTCTTCTCTTTATTCCTCTCATGAGATGGCTTCCCTGTTTCAACCTTTTTTCTTTTTGGTGGGGGCTCATTTGTAACCTCTTCCTCAAGGACCTATGTTAGGTCAATTATATTTTCTCCCTATTCTCCCTCTGCTTCTCCTGTTGGCTGTCCTTCAATCAATGGCTGATCCATTGGAGGGGGGCTAGGTACTGATTACTCTCCTTCACTATCATCATCATAATTTGATGATGAGTGTCCCTTGTGGCCCTTCTCTGGCACTACAAGTGCATCTTCTAATTGTTTGCACATGAGAGTATGTGATTCTATCATGGCATCTAGCCTCTTCAAATATGGCATGTCTTGGAAGAAACCCCCAAAAGTAATGCCCTTTCTCTTGACATGTCTCTCTAGGTCCATCAGTTCATTGAACTTCTCATCTCTTTTATCGATCTCCTCATCATCCATCATATTTCTGATGAGGTCCTCCTCCATGCATTGCTCATGTTCTTGGTTAAAGGGAATGGTAGGAGTCAAGAGATTCCTAGCACTTAATATAAACCCCTTTGTGTCTACAAATCTACACAAAGCAACATTCATTCTGTAGTGGCTTATCCATTGATTTACCTGTTCTTTTTCCTTCTTGTCAGTTGTGAAGTTGAATATATTAAATTGTCTTGGGGTAAAGGTACCCTTTCTATGAGGAGCTAAGTGTTTCTTGTTTGTCAAAATTAGTTGCCTGATGAATTCTATTGCTGCAATTCTAGGTGGCACATATAATGGGAGAATGTGGGGTGGGTAATTACAACCATATACCCTTATCAAAGTATAATTATTCTCATAGAAGAAGTCTCCCCAATTATGATCTCCTAACCATTTGTCTACACACTGGCATGGCCTCAATAGCTGCAGTACCTTTAGTGGCAGTCTGGTCTTGTTCACACCTAAACACTTAAGTATTGGATAAACTATCCAATTTTCAAAAGCACAGAACTCCTACTCCCTAGAAGTGTAATTCCACGCTCTCAGCCAAAATTTAATGGGGTTAGCTTGGCCTTGATGAAAACTCTATGGGCTTAAACACTGACAATTCATAACGGGGAAGTTGTAGTATAAGATTAAATGCATAAGAATGGAATAATGCATAAATATAGGATGTTCCTTCTTGTTCTATATATCAACAAACCCCTGGTGCATTTGATCTATGATATACTAGATATAATCATAGTTGGAAGTGGTATGAGGGCTCTACATATCTAGGACCATCATTAGTATGTCTAAGGTAATTCTCTTTGCTCCTCCATCCTTTCCTAATGCTCTGCATAATGCATATGATATATACTTCATATAGAGGTTTAGGTCCTTGTAGTAGTATGGGGTATTCCATAGGATGGGTGCTATGTAGTTCTTCATTTTCCTTGGTGCACGATGCTCCTTGATCAATTTGGCTACAATGCTTGACTCTCTGATATATCTATTCTCTAAGCTCTTCAAGTTTATCTCAGTCGTCATGGGATAGTACACATTGAAAGCCTTCATGAATGAATTCCTGTCTAAGGTTACTAAGGGATTTCCATCAGCCTTTTTGATGGTCTTAGTGAGGACATCATACCTACTAGCCAATTCTAAAATAAAATCAACATCTACAAAGATGTCAGGAACTATTAACTTGGCTAATCCACAGGTCCATGGGTTTGAAACTGGCATAGCCTCATCACTATTATTAAAAAATTAATTGAACAGGGAATAACCAGATGAGCCTGGGGTTTTTGCATCTCTAATAAAACTCAAATCATCAGTAAGGATATCAGAACTTACCTTTCTATTCTGGCTTGAACCTGGCAGCAATGTGAGGAATTCATCTGAATAATTTCTTTTTCCTTTTGTATCATCTTTAGCATCACCACTTCTCCCACTAGTAGAAGCTACACTCAGTGCTTGACTCATTTTTCTTTCTGTTCTGATCACACCTTTTTCACCGATATTGAAACAAATCTTCTGCAAACCCTCACCGCCAACTGTGAATTTCTCTATAATTCAAACTTCTAACTACTGCAAAGACCATAAATTATACTTCTCTTTGAATTCTAGACTAGATAATCACTTCTTTGAACACTTACTATTTAGAAAGATTACTCTTCTCATAAAATTTTGATCACAAGTAAAAACTTATGCTCTGAAAACTTGAAAGCTAGTGAAGTGAAATGATTCATTGCAACCTCTATTTATCTCAGAATCATCAATGCGCAAATCATTTATTTTCAAATTTTGTCATTTCTTGCTTCAATTCCTTGTGTCATGAAATGAATTTTCTTTCTAGCTGTAGTCACTAAAAATGATAGGAAATCAAATTTGAATGATTGCCTTTCTGTTTAAAACCCTTATTATACTTAACAGAGTATCAACATCCAATCTGATTGGATATCATGAATACGGCTCAGCTAACTTTTCCAATGTGGAATTTACTTCTTACTTCCTGTTATACACTGAATTTGCGCCTCTGATCTCAAGCTCTCTTGGTCTTGATAATCAAGTATAACAAGGGAGTCATCTCAAGGTTGTGGGACCTTATGCTAACTGAGATGAGACCTCCAGATTCTAGGCTGGTTCCTCTTGGATAATCACCTTAGCTTGCTCTTAAAAAGGAAAGTAAACTTGAGGGGAAATGGGGTAGAAGGATTGCATGGAAAGGAAAATAACTGAAAGCAAACTACCTACTAGGTGATGCACCGAATTTGACATGAAAACATAACACACAGAGGATAAGGCCCTGGGTCAACTAACTTTGGATTGGAGGTAAAACACAAATCTCTTGTATAGGCATGCATAAATATTTCATAACAAGGTCATGATTAAACCAGTTAAGAGGAAATATTTCACAGTTAACAGCTCAAACATAAGACACGAGTTAAAACCTGCAAGAAAACATACTCTTCTGCAAGTAGATGCTACAAAGGGACAGAATTAAGAGAAAATAAAATCTTTCACAGTTAACCCATCTACCATCTACAATGCATACAAACAAGCAGAAAAGAGACAAGGCTGACACAATTCAATAAATTGATAAGAACTTCAAGCTCTGCATATTATCTCTTAAAATGAGTTACAAATTCTCTTTGCCTCTGTCAGGAACTTAGAACAAGTTACAAAAACAAGCAAGCCAAAGGGAAAAGAACTCGCGACATTGAGTCTTCAACTCATATTTATACAATTTTGCCAACTGCATCATTTATGAGGGCCAAAATATCAGAGATCGGATACAGAGAAAAAGGCTTGTCCAGCCACCGCTTAGCCCTTTTTAAGTTTACAAAATACAAGTTGATGACACCAAAGTTATACCAGAAAAATATCAACATAAATGCTCCTTCTCAGAAGCAGTCTTATCTCTCTAGAAAAGTCGCCAAAGTCTTTGAATTACAATAACTCTCCTGCAGACTTTATCAACTGCATCCTCTGATCTTTTTTTAAAATCTGATCTTTCCACCGTCTGAGAAAAATATCTGATCCCTCTCTGACTCCTTGCCTTCTGTTCAGTCGCAATTCCTTTCTACTCTTTGCACCTTCTGAATCTCAAAAACCATTCTCGATATTGAAACAAATCTAATCCTGGGATTGACGGACAGCTCTACGCATAATCCTGCAATTTAGAATACTCTGATTAATCTTTGAAAACAATGCAAGCCAAGCAAAATATCTTCTCATCTCAATTCTGCCTTATCACATACTCGCACAACTCTTTACTCTACTTTTATTTCATGCACGAGTGTGCGACATCATCCTTTTCCTCCTTCAATCGCTCACTCACGAGCTGCTTTCCCTTCACCTTTAATGTCTGGCGACTGCGCGATGCCATCTTTCTTCTCTGCTTGTCGCATCCTTGTGGCTCTTTTTCTTTTGTTCTGCATTGACTGGCGACAGGGTGACGACCTCCCTTTTTCCCTCATCGCACGGTCACGAGCTGGCATTCCACTATCTGAAAACATTGGCGACTGCACGACAAAGTTAATCATCTCCTTTGGTCGCTCGGTCGCGGACCCTTACCAACTTCGGAAACTGTCGGTGCGACTGAGCGAGAGCATCCCTTGTTTAGCTCGTCGCGCACTCACGAGCACTTATGACTGTCAAGAAATACTTGAGCAGGTGCGCGACATGCATAACTAGAACTCGTCGCTGACTTGCGAACTAGGAACCCGACCCGCAAAAGGCATCGCGACAGCGCGATTTCCCTTCTCGGGCAGCTCGTCACGAGTTCACGGACAGAGTAGAGCTATTCAAAAATAGATCGCGATTGCGCGATGACATGATTTACAACTCGTCGCGCACTCACAGACAGAGTTGAAGTCTTTATAAATGGCTCACGATTGCGCGATGACCCTCAAATGCAACTCGTCGCGCAGTCACGCAACATAAAGGCATGACATAAAAATGATGCGACAGAGCGATGAGCTGAGAGATAACTTCAAAAAAGGGACATGACCATTTTTTGCGCGGAAAAACAGGATTTAAAAATTTAGAAACCCTGGGAAAGAGCAGAAAGCCAGAAACTCAGAGAGTGAGTATGAATGACAGGGGAAAACAGGCCAATTTGCATAGAATGGAAAATTTGGGCAACATTTTGGTGACTTCTGCGGGATGTCAGCCTGCTAGACATGAAAACCAGTAGCCTATTGACATCAAACTATCCATTGGGCATAGAGTCATTTCAGAACAAAAAACTTGGCAGGGCAAAACTGTGCACGTGCACTTCTTGGAAAACATGGAAACTACACTAGAAAGCAGGGAAAGGAAAAAAAAAAAAAAAGGGAACTGCTTACAAGAAAACAAGGACTTATAGAGGGGAATTA
>MU224119.1:1759805-1777397 GCA_018584345.1 Thuja plicata
TCTGATCTTTTTTTAAAATCTGATCTTTCCACCGTCTGAGAAAAATATCTGATCCCTCTCTGACTCCTTGCCTTCTGTTCAGTCGCAATTCCTTTCTACTCTTTGCACCTTCTGAATCTCAAAAACCGTTCCCGATATTGAAACAAATCTAATCCTGGGATTGACGGACAGCTCTGCGCATAATCCTGCAATTTAGAATACTCTGATTAATCTTTGAAAACCCTGCAAGCCAAGCAAAACATCTTCTCATCTCAATTCTGCCTTATTGCATACTCGCACAACTCTTTACTCTACTTTTATTTCACGCGCGAGTGTGCGACAGCATCCTTTTCCTCCTTCAATCGCTCACTCGCGAGCTGCTTTCCCTTCACCTTTAATGTCTGGCGACTGCGCGATGCCATCTTTCTTCTTTGCTCGTCGCATCCTCGCGACTCTTTTTCTTTTGTTTTTCATTGACTGGCGACAGGGTGACGACCTCCCTTTTTCCCTCATTGCACGATCACGAGCTGGCATTCCACTATCTGAAAACATTGGCGACTGCGCGACGAAGTTAATCATCTCCTTTGGTCACTCGGTCGCGGACCCTTACCAACTTCAAAAACTGTCGGTGCGATTGAGCGACAGCATCCCTTGTTTAGCTCGTTGCGCACTCACGAGCCCTTATGACTGTCGAGAAATACTTGAGCAGGTGCGCGACATGCATAACTAGAACTCGTCGCTAACTTGCGAACTAGGAACTCGACCCGCAAAAGGCATCACGACTGTGCGATTTCCCTTCTCGGGCAGCTCGTCGCGAGCTCGCGGACAGAGCAGAGCTATTAAAAAATAGATCGCGATTGCGCAATGACATGATTTACAACTCGTCGCGCACTCGCAGACAGAGTTGAAGTCTTTATAAACGGCTCGCGATTGCGCGATGACCCTTAAATGCAAATCATCGCGCAGTCGCGCAACATAAAGGCATGACAGAAATAATGATGCGACAGAGCGATGAGCTGAGAGATAACTTCAAAAAAGGGACATGACCATTTTTTGCGCGGCAAACCAGGATTTAAAAAATCAGAAACCCCGGGAAAGAGCAGAAAGAAAGAAACTCAGAGAGTGAGTATGAATGAAAGGGGAAAATAGGCCAATTTTCATAGAATGGAAAATTTGGGCAACACTTCCCATTAGTTGGCAATTGTACCTCTTGGCGCTAAAGAAAAGTCATAATTTTAACTCTGGTTACATTTCTGGCGACCTCGCGACTGCATGTCTCCTTATCGCTAGACAAATCCCTCAACTGTGGTTACTTCATGAGACTCAACGAATGAAGCCTTTTATAACTCCTTTTAAACCCTTTAGTTTCCATTTAGAGACTTGGCGACTGCACCTTTATCTCTTTATCGCTGAATTATGGCGATCACGCGACTAACGTAGATCTTCTTTTATTTGCATCCAACAGTTTACGCCAAGTCTCATGATCTTCAAAGAGAAACCTAATTTCTCATGAGCTTTGGTGACTATCATCTCCAAGTCACTAGATGCTATTTGGAGACCGCGTGACTGAATAACTTATAACTAATGCATACATTTTGAACATGTGTCTCAACATAACCTTGTCTCCAAATCGCTGCAAAAATTTTGACTTTTCAAATTCCCCTAGCAACTTGATGACCACTGTTAGATTTTCTTTTGATCTAAGGGATGTTGCTAAATCTCTTGATTTTAAACTTAAATCACATTTTATACTGAGACCCAACGAAAACATAAACTTTGAAACTCAACTTTAACCTTGGTTTCTTCAGGAGACTTCGCGACTGTACAAACTCATTGTCGCTTAATAATTTTAAAACTATGGGGTTAATTCGGAGACCTCCTGACTACCGTAAGATTTAACTTCTGATCAACAGTTGTTGCTGAGTCTCGTGTCTTTTGTCTTAACTCACATTTCATTTAGAGACAAAGTGACCATAGTGAAACTTTAGCCATTTAAACTTAACTCATAACCCCGGATCTCTTTGGAGATAACGTGACTGAGTAAACTCAAAGTCACCATAAAAAATCATTAACCCTGATCTCATCTAGACACAATCTGACCACCATTAGATTTACTTTACATCCAACAATTATCGTTAAGTCTCCAAGTAACTGAAGGCATATTCCTTTTCTACAAAGATAACCCGACTAAAGGGAAATCACTAAGTCTCTTAAGAAAAAAGAATATTTGGATTTTATAAAGAGACTTGATGACAATAAAATATAACACATGCTTTAAGTGGTTTCTAAGTTATGATAAAGTAACTTCAAAATAGAAGGTTTTTCAAAGAATTAGGGCTTTTTAACATTTTTGAGTAGAGATGACCCTAGGGTTTAGGTTTTTTGGCACTTTTGGCTAGGTTTAGGGCTAAAACATATTTTTGCGGAGATATATAAGCGATTTTAGCTATGAATTTCAACCTTTTGAGAATAGGTACAACAGGAAACTTCAAATTTTTATAGGGTAGACTCAAAAATAGGAAATACAACCAATAGTGGCTCTATCTGAGGATGGCTAAACACAAGTTTATAAAAAGAACCACAGAATCTCTGGTTGCAGATCTCTTCAAAAAATGAAGGCGATGCTAACTAACCTACTGCAGGAAAGAAAACACAACAGAAAGGAAACACACTTGTATACATATGATACATACTTACTTGTGCATGAAAACTTGATTTTCAATTGAAAAAAGGTTTCAGAAATTACCCATGCACAGGAAACTCAAAATCTTCTCCATCCATATTCTTCAGAAGATAAGAATCTTTATCAAAGCTCTGAGCAATAATAAAGGGTCCAAGCCACAATGATTCAAATTTATTGTGCTTCCCTTTATCCTCTTCTCTCACATTCCACTAGAGTACCAGGTCATTTGGTTGGAATTTTCTGCTACTAGCCCTTTTATCAAAAAAATATTTCATTTTTTGTTGTAATTTTATGTTCTCTTTTTGGCTATCCTTTCTAATTTCATCCAACTCTGCCAATTGCATCATTTTGTCTTGCATATTGTGAGAAAGTTCTAACTATTCTTCTTGTATAAACTGGTATAATGGTAACAAATTATTAATAGGCAT
Source organism: Thuja plicata (assembly GCA_018584345.1). NCBI lineage: Eukaryota > Viridiplantae > Streptophyta > Pinopsida > Cupressales > Cupressaceae > Thuja > Thuja plicata. Next base: position 1,762,896 of record MU224119.1, read on the forward strand.
CCTTGATTTCATAGCAGATACAAGTTCAAATGGTGATTTTCATGTTGCTTTCTTGACTGTTACCCTATCAGCCCATAGTGCCAATTTCAGTTTTGTATGCCATGCTCTCTTGTTCTTTTCAAGAGTCTTCTTCAAGATCTTCAGTATACTTTTGTTACTAGACTCAGCTTGTCCATTTTCTTGAGGATGATATGGGGATGAATATGAAATCATTATCCTATATGTCTCACAGAAATATTTTATCTCATTTGATCTAAAACACATGGCATTATCCATTACTAACTTTGTAGGCACACCAAATCTGGTTAAAATATTTTCCATTAAAAAATTAGTAACCACCTTACTTGTTGCTTTTTTTGTGGGTATAGCTTCAATCCATTTTGTAAAATAGTTCATGGCTACAAGTATCCAATTGTGTCCACCATAGGATTTTTCTGAAAATTCACCTATAAAATCAATTCCCCACATAGCAAAAGGAGCTTCAGCATTCGTAGGGTTCAGTAACAAGGCTCCTAAAATTTTTAGCTTATTTGTGAACCTTTGACATGGTTCACATCTCTTGACAAATGTATGGGTATCTTTGAATAAGCTGGGCCAAAAATATCCGGCCCTTAAAATTTTATGGCTAGTAGTCTTGGCAAACAAATGACCTCCACATACCCCAACATACATTTCATTTAACATCTTCTCAGATTTTCTTTGATCTAAACATAGTAATAATACACCATTTCCATCTTTCCAATATAAATCTCCTTGTACTAAGGTGTATCTCTGAGCCTAAAATCTGAGACTTCTCTTTTGGTTATCTATCATAGCATTAGGACACTTGGCATTCTTTAAGAAATATACAATATCAACATAAAATGGTTGCTTCTCTATCCTCATGATTGTCTGATCATGTATCTCTGTATTATTTACTTGTACTAGATCCAAGTTCTCCTTTGTCATGAGTTTTGCCAAACCTTGACCTCTTACCAATTTTGTAATGTGGATTTCCAAATTGAATTCTTGAATTCGGTTAATCCACTGACATCTCTTACCAGTCACTTCTGACTGGGTAAGAATGTATTTCACTATTGAATGAGGCACATATGCAAGCACCTTAGCACAAACTAAGTATGGTCTAAAAGATTTTACAGCTTTTACCAGGGCATATGCTTTCTTTTCTATCATTTCATAGTCCATCTCTGCAGCTTGAAGGGATTTGCTAAAAAAGGCTATTGGATGTTCAAACCCTTCTTCATTTTTTTGAAACAGAACATCAGCTATAGTGTGAAAAGATGCAAATGAAAATAAATAAAAGGGCTTACTATAATCTCAAGATTTCAAAATAGGTGCCTCTTATACTGCTTTATTTATTCTCTCAAATGCTACTTGAGCTTCCTCATTCCATTGAAATTTTGCATCTTTCTTTAGCAGTTTGATAATTTGTTTGACAATTTCTGCAAAATTAGCTATGAATCTTCTGACAAAATTTATCTTTCCTAAGAAATATTGTACTCCTTTTATATTTTTAGGAGCAATGACCTTTTGGATAGCCTCTATTCTCTCAGGGTATATCCTAACTCTATCTTTGGACACTATATGTCCCAATAACTTTCCTTCTGTAACTGCAAAATGACACTTTCTAGGGTGTAGTGAAACACCATATTCTAGAGCCTTATTAAAAAATTTCTCTATATGCTCACATTGATCCCCTACTTTTTTAGAATATGCAGTCAAATCATCTTGATAAATAACCATGAATAGATCAATAAATTCCTTAAATGGCACATCCATGGCTCTCTGGAAAGTTTCTCTTGCATTTATTAATCCAAAGGGCATTCTGACATAGACATAGATTCCCCATGGAGTAGTAAAAGTAGTCTTGAATTGCTCTGATTCTTTCACAAGTACTTGGTTGTAGCCTAAGAATCCATCCATCATTGATAGAAACTCACAACTAGTTACCTTATGCAACATTGCTTTCATGTTTGGTAGAGAATAATTATCCTTTAGGGAAGAAATATTCAAGTTTCTGAAATCTACACACAGTCTTATATCACCATTCTTCTTTCTTACTATTACTAAGTTTGAGACCCAAGTTGAGTGTCTGATTGGCTGAATAATTCCAACATCCTTCAATTTCATCAACTCTTGCTGCATCTTAGGAGCCAACAAAGGATTAATAGGTCTCTGCTTTTGTCTGAATGGTTTCATATATGTTTTGAGTGGGATTTCATGTTGGAAAAGATCCTCTCTATAAACCTTAAGATCTTCATATGACCAAGCAAAAACATGCTTATGTTTTCTCAGTAGTTTTATCAGGTTGGTTCTAACATGAGAGTCCAATAATTTTCCAAAATAAACTATTTGAGGAGTGGTTTGTGATCCCAAATTTATCTCCTCTAGATCCTCAATTTTGGCATTGCTTACAATTACTATATGTTCATTCTGATCAGTAAACAATGCCTCAAGTTTTACCAATCCTTTAGGAATCTGGTTAGAACTGAGTTGGACAACCTCATCCCCTAGTACACAATCCCTACCATCAATGACCTCAAGCAGATTATTGCAATCTATACGCTGGTATTCATAATGATCAAGGCATTGAAGAAATCTAAGGATATCTTGGTCATCTTCAAAAACTTTCCAGTTGTAAATATTGTCTGGGACAACTGGTCTTCTTTAACTTCCACAATTGATACCCCATTTAAGGTCATATCATCATTTTTCAAGCCCACATTGGCCAAGAAATCTTCCATAATGTTTCTAGATCTTTCTATCCAATTTATATTAAAGGAATCAAAGAATTCTATTTGGTCCCAAATAGCATGTATATACATTTTTAATCTGTCATTCTTTACAACATATTTGGACCTTAGTTGGGCTACTACTAAATCTGAGTCACCATAGACTTTTAAACATTTTATACCATATTTAGTAGCAATTTCTAGCCCTAGAAATAAAGCTTCATATTCTAATGTATTATTTGTACACTGAAAATATAGCATAAAAGAATATTTGAATGTGGTACCTGATGGAGATATAAGTAGAATTATAGCTCCTGATCCTTCTTTTGAACTGGCTCCATCAAAGTACATTTTCCACAGACCATCACTTTGTGTAGATAATTCCTTCACCAAAGGATCAACATTTTCACACTGGTGAGTACTCATTTTGATTTTGAAATTTTCCATGTCAATGTCAACACATTAATTAATATTTGTATCCTCATGCAATTCTATCATGTGAGGTTTTCTTCCCTCTCTAAATACCTTTACATTATTTTCAGATATATTGAAAGTGGCATAGGATAGGTTATACTGAATACTGCCACCCATTGAAGCACTCCATTTTCTAGATAACAACATGTCATAATGTGGTGGTATGTCAACCACCAGTACACTCATAGTTAACATTGTATTTGGGCACATGGCTAATTTGTAGGGTAGGGCTTCAATAGTTCCAACAATAGGGATTTATCTTGATTCCATTGCTTGACACATCCCATGAGGATTATCTACTTGTAAACCCATGGATCTCATAATTTCTGCAGGCATGACTGTATTGGATGCTCTTGAGTCAATCATACAATTTTTTAGCATCTTTCCATTTATAACCAATGTCAAGAAAAATGGGTCAACAACCCCTGTAGAAGTGTTTGTGTTTAATTAAATCTGAGGGATCTCAGAAATCATCCCCTCAGGCTCATTTCCCTTGTTGTTGAGTTTCTTTTCAATATGCTCTATTTTATGAGGTTTTACCGTTGATACATTATTCAACATTGAAAGAACTTTCTATTTGTGTTCTTTTATTCTCATCATCTCTAGGAATGGGACCTTTATAGTCATCTGAGATAAGCACTATCCCATATCCACTGGAGTATACTTTATATCAGAGGTTTTAGGCTTCTCTACAATGATATTATTCTCATCTATCTGAATATTCACAGTAGGTTCTTCCCTCCTAGATTTCTTATTTTCCACTTTAGGGGAAGAAGAAATTTCTTTTGGCTCTTTATCCTTTTCTACATGTACATATTTTTGTTCATTGGCTTTGTTTACTATTTTTACCTTAGGTCTATTTGAATTTTCCCCAGGTCCATCTTTTTTAGGTACATATTTGGCATCTATTTTGTTTTCTTTTATGAAGATGCCTAATGGTTGACTACCAACATTACCCACCACTATTTTTCTTAGGTGATAATTGTTTCTAGCTTTGTTTACCAAATCAGCAATGATTCTGGCTTTTTCCTCATCATAAGCTTTTCTCACTACTGGGGATTCCTGACTATTTTGGGCATAACACCTTATGTGATCATCCCTTTCTTCTTCTTCACTATCTGACAAGATTTGTTGCTGATGAATTTCAATTCTTCCTCGTGAGCCACATATGTCATGATTTTCAATTTCTTCATCAGAATCCATATCATGACAAGAATATGCATTATTCATACTATAATCACATGAATCATTTTCATCCTTTGCTTTCTCTTCATTAGATTTTAAATCTAAAGAAATAATGCAAAAATCAGGATTGTGTGGTGCCTCACAAGCTTCACACCAAAAGTCATCATTGCACATATGAATAGTATTTTTATGTAATGGATCGGGAGTCCTATTCTCAGGTTTGTCCTTCCTTAATGGAGCAATATGTTTACCATCTTTGAATTGGGTGCCATAGGGGTAGTTTTGCATCCTATTTTGTGGGTTGTAATTATTACTATAGGATGGCTTATTATTCCGTGGAGACTTATATTCTCTGTATTTAGGTTCCTTTTGATTACTCCTATTTAAGCGTGGATCTTTTCTTTTACCCAATTTCCCTCATATCCTCCTATTCATTTCTATGTTCACAGCTATTTTATAGGCTTCTGTTAAGGTTCTAGGATTTTTATCTCTCAGTGCATAGCCCATTTTTGAATCAAACGCATTAAGATAGGTAGCAAGACATACCTTTTGATCCAACTTCATTTTTTGGAACAACTTATGCATAGCTCGTTGGAATATTGTATTGAACTATGTTACTTCTTCATTTGAGTTATTCCTTATATTATTAAATTCATTGAGAAAAAACCCTTCATTAGTCTTATCACCATATTGATCCTTGAATAAATCAATCAGTTCATCCATTGTTCCTACAGAACCATGAGATAGGCTCCTAAACCATTCCTTAGAATCTTCTACTAGAGATTTTACAAATAATTTCATAAGAACATCTTCATGATTTATATTTAAATCATCTATAACATCAAATAATTTTCTTAAGTGTTCTTCACAAGTCACAACATTATTTCCTGAAAATTTTGGAAGTTTTTCTCCCATATCTTCTAGTATTGCATTAGGGTAACCTAGAATTCCAAAGAAAGAAAATTGCTTGTACCTTTCTGCAGTAAGAGGTCTCCTTTGAAACTTGTCATTATCTTTAGAAGAAAATAATTTTCTATGTTCTTTGAAAGAAGAAGCATTGTTCTTTGATGTTGTAGCATCTTCTGTATCAGCAAAAGAGATTGTAGTTGACTGCAAGAAATCAATTTTTATTTCCATCTCAATACTAGTAGCTTCTGCTTCAGCTTTCTCCAACATCTTAGCCATAGTTTCCTTTTCTTTTCTAATATTTTCAAGGTTAATGTCTAATTTAGACATTTTATCAGTCAGGTTCTTTTGAGTTTTATGCTCTTCAACTTCTGTTTTTGCAAATTTACTCTTTCCTTTATATTTGAAGTCTTGAAGACCTAAACTTTTGTGGGTGCTAGGAATCTCCTGGTCTCTGCGAGACCTCTCAATATTCTTTGTAGCTTGATGTCTCAGGGATCTTCTCCTATATTTGTCAACATCTTTCTGCTCATGTTTTTTCTTTTTATGTTCTTTTCCCTTTTCATTTGTTGAATAAGGGCTAGTTGTTTCATGAGGAGTCTTTCTTCCTCTGCAAGCTCATCAAAAGAAACTTTAGAGTCTGAACTAATTTTATATGCTCTTTCTCTCTCACTAGAAGTGGAAGTGATTGCATAGGTGTCTATTCCAAGGCTTGGGGCTTCTACATACTCTGAGGCACTCTCCTCATGACTAGACTGATTAGTATTCTTCCTTCTAGTGCTATTCTCTTCACTTGTTGGAGAAGAATCATTGATACTTTCTTGGTTCTTCTTCTATCTCCAAGAAATCCTAGTTTTCAAAGTAGTTGGTATCCCACTATCCAACTCAACTTCTGGATTGTTTCTCATTCTCGACCTAGTATTCATATTTGAAAATATATACTTTACTTTTCCACTGATCACAAAGATTTTACTTTTAGAGTCGCCACCCAAACTTGTTTGGGAGAAATATAGTAGAACTTTTAACTATGAATACTATAAAAATGATTTAGGAAACTTCAATTGTAAATTTGACTAGTCTTTTGAAACTAGAGATTCTGAATACTTAAATCAAGACTTTACAATCTCTCTTCCCCAGCAGAGTCGCCAGTTTGTTAGCACTTTTTCTTGCAGAATAACCTTAATATGATAGTATACATATATGCTTGAATGCAAACTCCTATGGTATGAAAGAGAAAGGATAATTAATGAGGGTATTAGATAACATCTGGGGAAACTATTACCTCCTCCTTCTTTTTTGAGATCCATTGACTCGGGCAGGTATTACCTATGGATAATTACTGAATGACAGTATCTTTTTAAGTGGATTATCTTCTTACTAATTTTCTGAAATGCCTTTTAATGGATCAATAAGTAAATGACTATGAATATCCTGATACAGAGCTTAATAATCCAGATTAGTGTTTTGACAACATCAAGTAGTAAAGCAATAAGGATTCTCATCCTTCTTCCTTTTTCAGTTCTTATGAACTTTAGGAGGGATAACCTATTTTGATTCTCTCTTAAAGGAATCAGTAAACTGAATTGTATTCCTTAAACATAATTAATTGAATAGAATATATATTTGAAATGTGAATGATTGGATAAATTAAAATTATAGTTAGATAATGAACAATTACTTAGCCAACTAAAAACCAGTGCCTAATCCTTGGGCTATGAGTCAATATCTGGTAAAACTCCATAGTAAGGTGATTAATAAAATGCTTCCAACAAAGATAAAATGCCTTACAAATTATCCTCTCTCTACTACTATGTCATCAGATCATTAAATTAATGCTAAGCTCTCTGGAGTCACTTGAAATAATTAATCCTTCCTTGAAGGAGCTCACAAGTGACTGCACAACCAACTTGTGATGAGTATGTCTAAGTGCCTTACAAATAAACATACAAGAAATTTAACATAAATGAAAAGAGACAACCAAGATGAAGAAAAGAGATTCCAAAATATTTGTATTAATGTCTTAAAGCTTCAAATACATTCAGATAGAAAAATAGTACAAAGGCTTAGACAAAGTTTAGTAGTCTGCCTTGTAATTCTATTTCATAAATTTCCAACTCCAACCCTCTACAAAATGATATAAGAGCTCTATATATAGGCCTAAACCATCTTGGAATCCTTAAGATAAGGATGCAACAAGCTTTGGATGGTTTAAAAGACCTAACCCTAAAAAAAAGAAAGACAAAAGACAGGAAAACTCCAAGAGGTGGAAGGACAAAACTAAAGAATAAGAGCTGATTTGCCTTTGTCTTCTTGTGGATGCTGGCACCTTTGTCTGTGATGACATATAACTGATTAAATGTTTGATAATGTTAAGTTGAAGATAATGCAAGGTATTAAAATCAGTTAATGATTTGTATTGTCATTGATGTCAACTTGATATCATCTATACGGTCATGTATAAAATGCCAAAGACTTCAGAGAATCAATGGAACAAAGGTTATGCTTTCATCAATGAATAAAAGTCAAGTATTCACTAAGTGACAGACAACACTGATGGAGTGCACACCATCGGTAAAAGAAAAGAAGAAAAGTCAAAATGATACCCAACAAGCAGATGAAAGCATTGCCCGACGAAGCAAAACCACAGGATGCCCGACGAGCTGAAAGTAGAGTTTCCCGACAGACGGAGATCTCAAAGCTAACTGGAGTCACAATGATAGAACTGACTATTGTAACCGATGACTAACTAAAGAGTTGACCGACAGAATAGAGGGTTCATAAAATGACAAAATATCTAGCTAGCAAGAGAAAAAGATAGACTTAACTGGTTGTTTTCTTTGTTTTATTTGACCAGAGTTAAGTGATTGATTTAAAGAAGATTTGTACAGCTGGCATAAAGATAACTACCAGATAAATCAGGAGTTATGATTTACATCAAATTTGCTAGATTATTTTTCATGCCAAGAACCAAGAATCAAGAATCAAGAAACAATGAATATCATGTCTATATAAGAGACAAGCTTAATTCATTTTTGTATCACATGAAAATGGATTAAGGGGATTGAATAGAAAGAGGATGCTAAAAAGAAATTGATGAAGAACAACTTCATGTATTGCTGATCAATCAAGCTGAAGTAGAGCTAAGGAATTCTGCAGACACCGACGAACAATGAACACAACATCATAGAGCATAAAGTATGGAGCACAAAATAATTGAATTGATACATTGATCAGAGAGGTAATGTACTTAAATAGATCTAAAAATCTGTAATTCAAGTTGCATTAGAAATAGGTCATTTTTTTTCAGTTTAACCATTGAAGCATCAAGTCTCTTAACAGAGCAGGACTTAACAATCTTCTATATATTGAGGTACATCCCAAGGAGTCCCAAAAATGTTGATTCATGAAAGTAGCATTGGATATGCCTGATGCCTATTGACAGTCTAAGAGAGAGGCTGATTCAAGGATGACAGCATTAGATGCCTGATACTAAGTGACAACCTATATGTGTAAAATCCTCTAACAAGGTCACACCTAACAGTGTTTTTGTAACATTTAACAGGGTTGGCTCTTAATAAGGCTCACTTTAGAAGAGTGAAAATTTGGGGTACCGATCCCAGTGGTTTTTTCCCTTAACAGGGTTTCCACGTTAAAAATTCATGTGTTATGTGTGTATGATTCATTTCTTTATTGTTTTGTATCTGACATAGTTAACACTGGATTTATCGGTATACTCTGCATATTTACTGTGTTTCGGTAAATAGTTATACTGCTTATCGGTAAATAAGGAGAATAAGGATAGACAAGGTAAACTAACAGACAGATAATCATTATAAGTATCTCATGGCATGCATCTTGTAGGGACATAATAATCTGAGGTTTATTTTATTGGTGGTTAGATTAAGGATAAGGTTTTGAGACCACTGATTCACCCCCCCTCTCAGTTATTACTAACAATTGGTATTAGAGCTTGTGTGATTAGAAGGAAGTTTTTTAGACCTAAGTCAAAGATCACAAGATGAACATACGAGATGTGCCCAAGTTGAACAAAGATAATTTTTCTTCATATCAAAGCAGGATAAGACTCCACTTATCAGGTATTGGTAATGATGTTACTCAATTCCTTGAAACTAAACATGTGTTGCCCATAGGAGCACCAACAGTTGAAAAAATGAGAGAGAAGCATGAACATAATGGCATGATGATAGAGCTTGCTTCCTCACTCTCCGATGTTGAATTTAAAGATGTCAAAGAATGAAAAACTGAAAAGCAGATGTGGGACAAATTAAAACTTGTACATGGTGGTGACAAAAATGTTTTGAGAGCCACGGAAGAAAGCCTTAGAGGAAAGTTTGATGATCTCAAAATGAAAGAAGGAGAAAACATCACTCAGTAAAACACAAGAATTAAAGATGTAGTCAATGCTATCCGAGGAGTTGGAGGTGCACTAGAAGAAGATACAGTGGTAAGTAAAATTCTAAGAACCTTACTGCCTACTTATGATATTAGAGTATTTTCCATTCAAGAAATGAGAGTAGTAGCAAATAGCAATGTTACTCTAGACAGTTTAATTGGAAGACTGGTTTCATTTGAGATGAATAACTTTGATAATAGTATCTTACCAAACATAGAGTCTGCATTCAAAACTTCTATGAGAATAAGTAAATCAAGTCACAAAAACACTATGAGAAAAGATAGTGATAGTGAAAGTGAAGAAGATGATCTTGATGAAATAGAAGCACTTATGGCCAGAAGAATGTAGAGAGGCAAAGGTAAATACAAAGGTAAATTACCACTTGTTTGTTTTAATTGCAAAGAGATTGGACATTTTGCTACAAGATGTACTAACAGAAGAAAAGATGACAAAATTAATGATAGGTCTTTTGAGAAGAAGTTTGACAGAGGTGATTACAGAAGCTACTGACAATCAGAAAGAAGAGATACCCGAGACTATAAGGACAAAGGAAATAAGGTCAGCTACCTAGAAAAATGCAAGGATGATGATACTGACACCGAATCTGACAAAGACATTGAGATGGTGTTTGTGGCTTTAAAGGATGATTCAGATGATGATGAAGAAAGGTATGTAGAAACAACTCTCATATCTAGAATTAGCAAAAATGATGTTTGGATAATAGATAGTGGTTGCACTCATCATATGACCGGTGATAAGAAATTTTTTGAGACTTTTGAATACTACAAGGGTAGATCAGTAAGAATGGGAAATGACACACCTTGTCCAGTTGAAGGTAGAGGAACAATAATGTTGATTAACCAGATAAAGTGTGAGAATTATTATTGGGTAAATGGATTGAATTATAATCTATTGACTGTTTCTCAGTTGAATAATTCAGGTCACAAAGTAGCATTTGAAAACAAAAAGGCAAAGATCTTCAACAAATCTGGAAATCTGGTTGGTAGCGGTGAGCAGACAAAAGGTAACTTATTCTATCTAAATGATACTGATTCCACTTGTTTGATTGCTACAAATGAAGACATATGGTTATGGCACAAAATATTGTGTCATGTGAACTTTGACAACATGATTAAAATTAGAAAAAAGAGAAATTTCAGAGGCTTACCGACAATGACCAAGCCCGACGACATCATGTGTAAAAACTATCAAAAAGGTAAAATGACAAATTCTAGTTTCAAAAGCAAAACCCATACATCTGATGCAATTCTATAATTAGTCCATACTGATTTATGTGGACCCATGAGGACAAAGAGTTATTATGGAGATAGATACTTTATTCTCTTTGTTGATGATTACTCTATAATGATGATAGTTATGTTTCTAAAAGATAAATCTGAAGCATTCAAGATGTTTAAATGGTATAAGGGCATGGTAGAAAAACAAAGTGGTAAGGATCTAAAATGTTTGAGATCAAATAAAGGAGGTGAGTTTATATCAGATGAATTCACTAATTTCTGTAATGAGCATGGTATAAAAAGATAGGTTTCTACACCAAGAACACCACATCAAAATGAGATTACTAAGAGAAGGAACAGATCAATAGTTGATTGTGCAAGAACACTGATGATAGAGAAAGGCATCACCCAATTATTCTGGAGGGAAGCTGTCAGTACTACTATTTACACACTGAACAAAGTATAATTAAAGAAAGACACCAAGAAGACACCTTATGAGCTATGGTATGGATACAAACCCAATGTAAGTTATTTCAAAAAAATTGGAAGTCAATGTTATATCTTACAAGATGATAGAAATGGAAAACTTGACTCCAAGAGTGATGAAGGAATTTTTATAGGGTATTCTACTAAGAGAAAGGCTTACAAATGTCTAAACAAAGCCTCTAACAAAATTATTGAAAGTGCAAATGTAAAGATAGATGAGTTTGCAGAGAAGAATGAACAAGAAAGCACTAAAGAATGAGAGGACTACAATAAGTTCACTTACAACAAGGAACTTGAGACTCTACCCTACCAACAATGTAGAGCCCCTGAGCTAAAAATCATTGCTCCCAAGCATCAGGCTGCAAATACCGACGGTCTAATAATGATCAAGATAATGTGCAAGGTGATGAAGAACAGAATGAAGATCAAAATAATGATCAAGCTGATAGACAAAGAACTGTACCTATACTTGCAAGATATGTAAGAAGGAACCATCCAGAGGTCTAGATCAAGGAGATAAGAAAGAAGGTACAAGAAAAATAAGTAAGTCTTTAAACTCAAATTGTTTAATTTCTGAGTCTGAGCCAAAATATTTCAATGCTGCACTAGATAATGAGGAATGGATAAGTGCTGTGAATGATGAGATTGAGTAGATTGAGAAGAACAAAACATGGTCACTTGTGCCAAGAACAAATGACAAGAATGTCATTGGTACAAAATGGATATTCAAGAATAAGTTGAACGAGAATGGAGAAGTCACAAGGAACAAAGCAAGAATAGTATGCAAAGGGTATGCACAAGAAGAAGGTATAGACTATGGAGAAAAATTTGCACCTGTTGTTAGAAGAGTCCCAAAGGATAATTGAGAGGGGGGGTGAATAAGTTATCAGTAACTTTAATTATTTTATCTTCTTTAGTTACATAATACAATAAAGTAAATGCTCATTTAGATAACACAGTACACAACACAAAATTTGATTATGGGGAAACCAAATGGTAAAAACCCCGGTGGGAATTAGCACCCACAATGAACCATGCTTGTTTATAGTAATCCCTGTTAGAAGATATTTCAACCCTATTAGGAGTTGTACTTTACAATGTAATAAGTATAGTGACCTGGTTAAGGGTCAAACCCTGTTAGGAGTCTTTTACAATAACCCTGTTAGGGGTGGTGGACTCACTGTCCAAAATCTCACTGCTTTAATGGTGAAGGCTACAACCTTCTGTATAATAGATATGCACTATATCTGATGATGAACTGTAGAGTAGACCTATTTTCTTGATCAGTTCCAGTGTATTGTAATCTTTCACTTCTTCTTCGCATAGACTCTTGATGAATGAACCACAACTAGTATTCTGCTCTGTACATTTTCTATCTCATTTCGTATCATTCACACTTAGCCTATCACAAATGACTTGCTATAAGTATCTTCCTCAAAGTATGAGATCATGGGACATGTAAGACAACTCTTCATAACATTCTTTTCAGCTTAACTAAGCACACAAGCATAATTACAATTGCGCAAGTATAAACTGAATAGACGCGTCGCTTCACTAAGTCAGTTTCACCAAATCATCTCAAACAACACAATCTTGATGTTACATGATAAGCACATTTAACCAAACATATTTAACTCATAAATAATATTGAATATACACATGCATATCCTGAAGATAGGCACAACTCAAGAAACATGTTACATACATCGGCTCTGAACAGATACTCTTCCAGAACTGTAACTGCTAATAACAGAATTACACAACTTGACTGAAACATTATATCTAGATCTGCGTGTATGAACATAACATAATAAACATGTCTACAACATGTATCTAACCATGCAAGTCTTGATGTCATCATTCTAATAAGTACATACAGAATTACTAATGTGTATTATATGTTGTCATCAATGACAAACATACAATCAATCAACTGTTCAAAATCAAATCTCCAACAATCTCCCCCTTTGACATTGATGGCAACATATGATACTAAAAGCATCCTCTGTTCATGGTGTCCTCTTTCTTTTATAATCTTCTCAATATCCTCATCAAAGATTCCTCTACACTACTTTAGTTCTTCTGACTATTTTTATACTCCCCCAGAGTATATGCTCCCCCTTACTATATACTCCCCCTTTGACATCAATGGAAAAGGGTGCCATAAATCATTAGGCATAGGTACTACTCTAGAAGTAGAGTATTCAACCATTCATCAGTCACTTAATGACTGATGTTCTTGCTGCTTTTTCTAAACAGATTTAGGAGAGGGAATTACTCCCAAATTCTCCTTGAGATACTTAAAAGTATCTTTTGATAAGGGCTTTTTGAAAATATATGCCAACTATTCTTTGGTGCTCACATAGTCTGATTTCACTTCTTTGTCTGCAACCTTTTCTCTTAGAAAATGATACTTGATCTCCATGTGTTTTGTCTTTGTGTGCATCACAGGGTTCTTAGACATGTCGATAGTGCTAGTGTTATCACAGTGAATAACAATAGGATAATCAACCTAAATGCCAAAGTCTTTAACCATCTACTTGATCCAAACCATGGTTGAACAATTCAGTGCTACTGCAACATATTCAGCTTCTGCTGTTGACCGAGAAATATAGTTTTACTTCTTTCTTATCCAAAAGACCAACCTGTCTCCAAAAAATATTGCTCCTCCTGAAGTACTCTTCCTATCATCAATACAACCTGCGCAATCTGCATCTGTATATACATGAAGTTGTACATTCTCTTATTTAGGAAACCATAAACCATAGTCTATAGTTCCCTTTAGATATCTGAATATCCTCTTGATTGCCATTAGGTGATTCTTCTTGGGTTCAGCTGCAAATCTTCCAACAATGCCAATTACATTAGATATGTTAGGTCTAGATTGAATTAGCTAAATAAGTTTTCCAATCATATATTTGTACAATGTTTTATCAACTATTGTGGAATCATCATCTTTTGAAAGCTTTCTTCCTGTTATCATAGGAGTGCATACTGGCTTACAGTCTTCCATCTTGAAGGTCTTCAATATTTCCTTCACATATTTTGACTGATTAATGAATATACC
>MU224119.1:1777447-1789375 GCA_018584345.1 Thuja plicata
AATATTTCCTTCACATATTTTGACTGATTAATGAATATACCTTTATCTGTCTGCTTTACATTTAGTCCCAAAAAGTATTTTATAGGACCAATCATGCTCATTTCAAATTCATTCTGCATTTCTTTTGTAAATGTTTTACTAAGCTTGTCATTACCTCCAAAGATAATGTCATCAACAAATATGGCAACTATTAGTAATGCATCAGGTGTTTCTCTTGTGAATAGGTTAAAATCTGTTGCTCCTTTCTTGAATCCAATCTTGGTAAGATAACTATCAAGTCTCTCATACCAAGCTCTTGGGGCCTATTTAAGACCATAGAGTGCTTTCTTCAATTTGCATACCATGTCTGGTTTATCTGAAAGATTAAATCCTTTAGGCTATTCTATGTACACTTCTTCCTTCAAGTCTCCATTCAGAAAAGCTGAGTTTACATCCATTTGATAAACTTTAAAGTCTTTGAATGTTGCATAGGCCAAGAACAATTTAATGGCTTCCATTTTTCTCATAGGGGAAAATGTATCAGTGTAGTCTATTCCTTCTCTCTATGCATATCCTTTACATACCAATCTTTCTTTGTTTCTTACTACTGTACCATCTTCATTCATCTTGTTTCTGAATACCCGCTTTGTTCCAATCACATTTTGTCACTGGGTCTAGGAACCAATTCCCATGTATCCTTTTTAATTATCTAATCTAATTCTTCTTTGATTGCATTCTTCTTTGAAACATACCTCTTCATCCATTGCTAGACTTTTTGCTTTTGATCAGGTCAAAACACTGCTTCTCTAATCTCCAATGATATCATCTTTAGAGTGGTATCTGGATGCGAATTTAGGAACCTTAGGTGTGACTTATTCTTCTATGATCTATGATTCTTCTCTGCTTGATTCAGGGTCATTGCATGAGACATCAATGCAATCAAACATTTCTTTAATAATAATATCTTTGCTGCTAGGCCTGGGTTCATCTTCAATCATAGGTACATATTCATAGTATCTCTCTTGAACCATAAACTTCTCATCAATTTTTACATGAGTACTTTCAATTACCTTTTTCAATCTCAAATTGAAACATCTGTATGCTTTGCTTTTTATAGAGTAACCAAGGAAAATACCTTCATCACTCCTAGCATCAAACTTAACAACACCATCATCTCTCTTGATGTAGCACTTTCTACCAAAGATTCTGAAATACTTCACTGTAGGTACATTACCAAACCAAAGTTCATAGGGTGTCTTATCTGCGCCTGGCCTCAATTGAGTTCTATTGATAGTGTAGACTACTGTATTTACTGCATCTCTCTAATATGTGTGCACAACTTTTCCTTCAATCATCATAGTGCACGCTGTATCAAGTATAATCATGTTCCTCATTTTTGCAATCCCATTCTGGTGAGGGGTTCTAGGAGCACTCGACTATATTTTTATTACATGTTCTTCATAGTAATCATAAAATTGATCAAAGGTGAACTCTCCTCCTCTATCTGATGTCAGACATTTCAGTTTTAATCCAGATTCATTCTCAACCTTAGGTTTGAATATTTTGAACTTCTCAAAGGCTTCAGACTTCTCTTTTAAGAACGCAACCCACATCATCCTTGAAAAATCATCAACAAACAAAATGAAATACCTTTCTTTGTAGTAAGATCTTGTTTGGGTAGGACCACAGAAATCTGTATGCACTAGGTCCAATTTTTTTCCAGCTGAGTTCTACTTGCTTCTGAAAGAACTCCTTACATGCTTTCCCATAACACATTTTCTACATATTGTGTCAACTGGTCTTGCAATACTTGGAAGGTCTCTAACTTCCTTGACATTACTTATCTTTATTATGTTATCAAAATTGATATGATAGAGTCTCTTGTGCCATAACCAACTATCATCTACTTTTGCAACAAAACAACTTACATCAGAATTGAGATGAAAAATATTACCTTTTGTTTTGGATCCTGATGCAATCATGTATCCATCCTTATTTTTAATGATTCATTTGTTGTCTTTGAACTCCAAATGATAACCCTTTTCAAGTAGCTGTCCAACACTTAGCAAGTTATGATATAATCCATGAACACATAGTACATCATCTGTTTTGTTCTTTCCATCCAAAGTGATAGAACCTCTGCCTATGATAGGTTTAGGAGTGTTATCTCCAAATATAACCATACCACCTTTGTATTTTTATAAATTAAAAAATCTATCTTTGTCACCTATCATATGGTGAGAGCATCTACTGTCAATGATCCAATCAGTTCTGATGTCTGCTTTGGAAATTAGGGCTAACTCTTGTTCTTCCTTTTCATCTCCAATGTCCATTTCCTCAAGAAACTTTTCCATTTATCTAAGGGAAAAAAATCCAATTTCATCTTCTCTTGAATCTTCATCAGTTACACCTTCTTCAGCATGGTAACATTCCTTCTTATATTTAGGTTTGTAATCAGATCTAAACTTCTTGACTCTTTTGGGACACTTAGATGCAAAGTGACCAATCTTGTTGCATGAAAAGCATTTGAATGGAAGTTGTCCTTCATATTTTCCTTTTCCTTTCTTTTCTCTTTTAGCAATCATAGAAATGATATCTTCTAGTTCTTCATCAACTTCTTCTTTCTCATTATGACTAGAGATGTGTAAGGATTTCTTACCATGGACTGAGGCTTTGAAATTTGTTTCACTTTTAGGTTCAGTCTTCAATCTTGATATCTCAAATGTAGAGATTTTGCTGATCAAAGTCTCTCTCTTGAAGTCTTGTGAGAATTTCATGGTTTCCTCTAGAATACTTATCTTATTTTCATAGTCTGATGTTAAAGTAGTTAGCAATTTTTCCATTATGTCTTCTTCTGATATTTCTCCACCATTGTTTCTGATTCCAGAGACTGCTTCATTTATCCTTTGATTGTAGGCTCTAATATTCTCTTCAGGTAACATCTCAAGACTGTTGTATTTGTTTTTCCATGTCTTCCTGCATGCATTCTTTGCTTGAATACCTCCTTCAAACATATCTTCTAAATACTTCCATATGTTGTATGCTCTGTCAATTTTCTTGATCTCAGAAAATTCACTGTCGGATAGGGCATTGATTAGGGCTTCTTTAGCAATTGCATTATTGGTAAATGTTTCATTTTGTCTATTAGTAGCATCATCCTTTGCAAGGTATTTTAGAGATGGAATAAAAACTTCTTGTGTAGCAATCTCAAAGATCTCAAATCCAACACACTATAAATGTGTTATCATTTTGTTCTTCCAATCCAAATAGTTCTCTCCATCGAACTTAGGACTTTCTTTTCTGAAAAATGTCATCTGATCTACCTTAAGCTGTTGGGATTTCTCTCCAAGGCACTTGGCTCTGATACCAATTGTTAGAATAGTCCCAAAGGATAACTAAGAGGGTGAGGGTGAATCAGTTATTAGTAACTTTAATTATTTTCTCTTCTTTAGTTCCATAATACAATAAAGTAAATGCTCATTTAGATAACACAGTACACAACACACAATTTGATTATGGGGAAACCAAATGGTAAAAACCCTGGTGGGAATTAGCACCCATAATGAACTATAATTATTTATTGTAATCCATGTTAGAAGATGTTTCAATCCTGTTAGGAGTTGTACTTTACAATGCAATAAGTATAGTGACCTAGTTAAGGGTCAGACCCTGTTAGGAGTCTTTTACAATAACCCTGTTAGGGGTGGTGGACTCATTGTCCAAAAGCTCACTGCTTCAATGGTGAAGGCTACAACCTTCTGTATAATAGATATTCACTATATCTAATGATGAACTGTAGAGTAGACCTTTTGTCTTGTTCAGTTCCAGTGTATTGTAATCTTTCACTTCTTCTTCACATAGACTCTTGATGAATGAACCACAAGTGGTATTCTGCTCTATACATTTTCTATCTCATTTCCTATCATTCACACTTAGCGTATCACAAATGAATTGCTATAAGTAGCTTCCTCAAAGTATGAGATCATGGGACCTGTAAGAAAACTCTTCATAACATTCTTATTGGCTTAACTAAGCACACACGCATAATTACAACCACGCAAGTATAAACTGAATAGACGCGTCACTTCACTAAGTCAGCTTCACCAAATTATCTCAAACAACATGATCTTGATGTTACATGATAAGAACATTTAGCCAAACATAGTTAACTTATAACTAATCATGAAAATACACACGCATATCCTAAAGATAGGTGCAACTCAAGAAACACATTACATACGTCAGCTCTGAATAGATACTCTTCCAGAATTGTAACTGCCAAAAACAAAATTACACAAGTTGACTGAAACATTATATATAGATCTACGTGTATGAACATAACATAATAAACATGTCTACAACATGTATCTAACCATGCAAGTCTTGATGTCATCATTCTGATAAGTACATACAGAATTACTACTGTGTATTATATGTTGTCATCAATGACAAACATACAATCAATCAACTTCTTAGAATCAAATCTCCAACACTCGTTGCTAGGCTAGAAGGAGTAAGAATACTGCTTTCTTATGCTATATATAAAGGATTCAAAGTATATCAAATGGATGTCACGTCAACATTCCTAAATGGAATACTTGAAGAAGAGGTATACATGGAACAACCAGAAGGGTTTGTTGATCCAAACAAGAGAAACATGGCATGTAGACTTCACAAAGCCTTGTATGGATTGAAACAAGCTCCTAGAGTCTGGTATGAATGATTTCATTCCTATCTAATAAGTATTGGATTTGTAAGGACTAGTGAAAATAGTAATCTTTATTTGAAGGAAGATACTGATGCTAACACTTTGATTGCTTAAATATTTGTTGATGACATCATATTTGGAGGCAATAATATGCTATGCAAATCATTTGCTGGTGATATGAGAAAAGAGTTCAAGATGTCTATGTTTGGATAGATCAATTTCTTTCTTGGTCTATAGATCATTCAACAAAGTGAAGGTATTTTCATTACATAGTCAAAATACATCAAAGAGGTCCTGAAAATATTCAAGATGGAAGATTCCAAACCAGTTGGAACACCGATGGCTACTGGTTATAAGTTGAAAAAAGAAGACAAGACAACAAAGGTAAATTAGACTTTGTACAGATCAATGATTGGAAAACTCATGTATGTTGTACACACTAGACTAAATATTGCACATGTAGTGGAAATTGTTGCTAGATTTTTTGCTAACCCCAGGGAATCACATATGACTGTTCTGAAAAGAATTCTAAGATATCAGAAGAATACTGAGGAATTCGGCTTATGATATAGAAGAGAAGGAAAATTTGAACTTAAGGTGTTTACCAATGTTGATTGGGCTGGAAATCTTGATGATCAGAAGTGCACAACTAGAGGATCATTGTTTATGGGTGACAGACTTGTCACATGAATTAGCAAGAAGCAGGGATGCATCTCACAGTCTACTGCAGAAGCAGAATATGTTGCTGTTGCTACAAATTGCTCAAACATTTCATGGATCAAACAGTTGCTATTAGGTATGCATATGAAGATCTTAGAACCAGTGACTATCTATTGTGATAACACCAGTGCAATAAATATTTCCAAGAATCCAGTTATGCATGCAAAAACTAAACACATTGCCATCAAGTATCATTACTTAAGAGAACAAGTTCAAGAAAAAGAGGTGATACTTGAGTATGTGCAATCAAAAGAGAAATTAGCTGATATCTTCACCAAGCCATTGCCCAAGGATACATTTGAGTACTTTAGAAATAGACTAGGGGTCAAACCCTTGTCTACTAGTCAGTAAAATGATTAAAGGCTACATCAGCCTACATATTCTCATAATATCATTCATGTTGATGCAAGCAAAAAGGATGAATTTAAAAGCTACATCTATATACAACAGGTATATATCAGAACCGAGCACCAAAACATATTGATGTATTACTGATGGATAAGGGAAATTCAAGGAATATATTATGGATGGAGAGAAAAGATCACTTGACATTAATGTCAGATATCTATAAGATATTCGCTTGGGATTGTTGTCAAAGGGAGAGAGTTTATCCATATTATCACAGTCTTTAGAAAAAGAAGAAATATTATCCATTATCATATTACTCCAACAGGGAGATGTCATATCCATAGGGAGAGAGTTTGTATGAAGGAGTTAATACAAAGGAAGAGTTGGTAACAAGAGAGAAAGACATCAAACATGAAGAACAATCAAAAGAGAGATATTGACACAAGGAGAGGACGCAACACATCAGAACAAGAAATATAGAGAGCTACAAGAATCAAATCTAAGCTAAAACAGAGCTCACCGACGGTCAAACATTTTTATCAGTTATCAAAAATCAAACTGTTTGGTACTTTGATAAATCTCAACAATTGTATTAGAAATAGTATAGTGTGATAATATAAGTTTGTTTCCATCAATTCCAAAGGGAGAGATTGATGACATATAACTGATTAAATTTTTGATAATGTTAAGTTAAAGATAATGCAAGGCATTAAAATTAGTTAATGATTTGTATTATCATTGATGTCAACTTGATATCATCTATATGGTCATGTATAAAATGCCAAAGAATTCAGCGAATCAATGGAACAAAGGTTATGCTTTCAACAATGCATAAAATTCAAGTATTTACTAAGTGACAGACAACACCGATGGAGAGCACACCATTGGTAAAGGCAAAGAAGAAAAGTCACAATGATACCCGATGAGCAGAAGACAACATTTCCCAACAAAGCAAAACCATAGGATGTCCGATGAGCTGAAAGTAGAGTTTCCCAATGGACGGAGATCCTGAAGCTAACTGGAGTCACACCAACGGAACTGACAGTTGTAACTGATGACTAATTGAAGAGTGGACTGATGGAACAAAGGGTTTAGAGATTGACAAAATATCTACCTAGCAAGAGCAAAAGATAGACTTAACTGGTTTTTTTCTTTGTTTTATTCAACTAGAGTTAAGTGATTGGTTTAAAGAAGATTTGTACAGTTGGCATAAAGATAACTATGAGATAAATCAGGAGTTATACTTTAAATAAAATAGGATGGATTGTTTTTCATGCCAAGAACCAAGAATCAAGAATAAAGAAATAGTGAATATCATGTCTATATAAGAGACAAGATTAATTCATGTTCGTATCACATGAAAAGGGATTAAGGGGAGTGAATAGAAAGAGGATTCTAAAAAGAAACTAATGAAGAAAAACTTCATGTAGTACTGATCAATCAAGCTAAAGTAGAGCTAAGGAATTCTGCAGACACCGACGAACAATGAACACAACATCACATAGAAGAAAGGATGGAGCACAAAATAATTGAATTAATACATTGATCAGAGAGGTAATGTACTTAAATAGATCTGAAAATCTACAATTCAAGTTGCATTAGAAATAGGTCATTTTGTTTCAGTTTAAACATTGAAGCATCAAGTCTCTTAACAGAGCAGGACTTAACAGTCTTCTATATATTGAGGTACATCCCAAGGAGTGCCAAAAAGGTTGATTCATGAAAGTAGCATTGGATATGCCTGATGCCTATTGACAGTCTAAGAGAGAGGCTGATTCAAGGATGATAGAATTAGATGCTCAATACTAAGTGACAACCTATATGTGTAAAATCCTCTAACAAGGTCACACCTAACAGTGTATTTATAACCTTTAACAGGGTTGGCTCTTAACATGGCTCACTTCAGAAGAGTGAAAATTTGGGGTACTAGTCCCAGTGGTTTTTTCCCTTAATAGGGTTTCCATGTTAAAAATTCATGTGTTATGTGTGTATGATTCATTTCTTTATTATTCTGTATCTGACATAGTTAACATTGGATTTATTGGTATACGCTGCATATTTACTATATTTTGGTAGATAGTTATACTGCTTATCTGTAATAAAGGAGAATAAGGACAGACAAGGTAAACTGACAGACAGATAATCATTATAAGTATCTCATGGCATCCATCTTATAGGGACATAATAATTTAAGGTTTATTTGATTGGTGGTTAGATTAAGGATAAGGTTTTGAGACCACTGATTCACCCCCCCTCTCAGTTATTACTAGCAGTTTGTATATATTCAGGATAGCATCTAATAGTTGTAATGAGATATAGTTAGCACCAATACAGGCTAACTTAAACTAGTCTTTAAGATTGCTAGCCTTCATGTGCTCAAAGCACAGGTGCCATGTGTCCTCTAGTCTGTATCCAAGATGTCTAAATCATTGTCAACATCATTGCTTATCTTTGGTTTTGTTAGTATATCCCATGTTGTCACCTCTGCATCAGTTGGCCAATTAAAGTTCTGAATAATTTCAAGCTTCATCTTTAATCTGTCCCACCTAGCATCTGTAATATTCATGACATCTATTACAAATCTATTGAAGTCTATCTCTTCCTTAAAGGCCTGATCTTAAACTTTATTATATCTCTCCATATCCAACTCACCTTTGTCAGAGATATATATCTCTTTACTAGGCATTACATTATAAAACTCTGAGATCCATGCTCCTAGTGGCTTAATCTATTTGTCTTCTGCCCTTATTGATGGCACAAATTTATTATAATCTGGCCCAAACATCTGCATTCTAGCCTCAATCTTATTTACTTTACCCTTAAAAAATGATAAAATGAATCCTATCTATTCTATCTCCTCTGACACTTTGACTACTATCTCCAGTAGATCTGATCTCAGGGTCTGCAAGGATGCTAACCTCTCAAATATACTTGTTCTTACTGACCAGGTATCATAATAGGGATTCAAAATTGCAACAAAATTATTAACCTCAACTTGGAAGCCTGGAAACTTACCATATGCATCATACACCACATCAGCTTTATCTTTTATTATCTTTATTCTATGCTGCAATATCTATGTTAGTGCACCTAATATAACTTCATTGTGCTCTTTGACCGCTTGCCATGTTTCCACTGCATCATACTCTTGTTTCTATGTCTGGATCTCAACATCCATTACCTCTTTAGGTTTAGTAGGGGCAACCTCAGGCTTTTATAACAATTATTGTGTCAATTTGTCAATCAATTTTTCTTATGAGCTAATCTTGATAAGACACAATTCTATGTCTTTAACAATGGCACTTGTTTCACCAGCCAATTTGTTGAATCTCTTAGATAATTGGGTAGTCTTAGCCTCATTTAATTATGAAAAATGTGTAAGTACTTGAGAGATCTCTAAGTCCCCTGTGTTTTGGACAGACCAGATAATTTTCTCTCCTTCCATTTTTTCTTGTATATCCAGCACAGATGGTTTTTGATCTTTTGGAGCTAAGATCCACATTGCTAGTGCTTGGGATTTTTGATTGTATCCAAATCCCTTGATCATCTCACCAAATTGGACTTTTGATGACAATTTAACATCAGACTGCTTCCTTATTTGGTCTATTATGAAGGCCGAGGAAAAATCCCATCCTTCTACCAATAATATACCACTGGATTTACTAGTTGTCTGGCCTCTTCAGGGGTTAGTTGTTCTGATTCAGGATCATAATCCTGTAGTTCTTGCAAAGCCTCCTTATTTACTTGGTCACCTCCTGCCAATTGCAGCTTTTTACTCACCTATTGTTTCTTATTCCAAATAAGGAAGTCCTTGAATTCCTTAGTTTTAATGAAATTATCATCATTTGAAAATTGTTGCTAATATAACACTCTTTCATCAGTGCAAGTTAGAAGAGGCAATTCAATTTCTTCTTCACTATCCTTTTGTAGCTTTTTACCCTGCCTTATTTTCTTTCTAAGCTCATGGTCATAAGGCCTATCTCCTGTGATAAGGGCAACAATCCTATCCTTTTTCTTCTCTTTCTTCCTCTCATGAGATGGCTCCCCTATTTAAGCCTTTTGTATTTTTTGTGGGGGATCATTTGTAACCTCTTACTCAGGGACCTTTGTTAGGTCAATTATATTTTCTCCTTGTTCTCCCTCTGCTTCTCCTGTTGGTTGTTCTTGAATCAATGGCTGATCCATTAGAGGGGGGATAGGTACTGAGTACTCTCCTTCATTATCATCATCATACTCTGATGATGAGTGTCCATTGCCGCCCTTCTCTGGCACTATAAGTGCATCTACTAATTGGTTTCATAGGAGAGTATGTGATTCTATAATGACATCTAGCCTCTTCAAATATGGTATGTATGTGAAGAAACTCCCAAAATCAATGCCTTTTCTCTTGACCTGTCTCTCTAGGTCCATCAGTTCATTGAACTTCTCAACTCTTTTATCAATCTCCTCATCATCCATCATATTTCTGATGAGGTCCTCCTGCATGGATTTCTCATGTCCTTTGTTAAAGGGAATGGTAGGAGTCAAGAGCTTCCTAGCACTTAATATAAAGCCCTCTGTGTCTACAAATCTACACAAGGCAACATTCATTCTGTAGTGGCTTATCCATTGATTTATCGGTTCTTCTGCCTTCTTGCCAATTGTGAAGTTGAATATCTTAAATTGTCTTGGGGTAAAGGTACCCTTTCTATGAGGAGATAAGTATTCCTTGTGTGTCAAAATCATTTGGTTGATGAATTCTATTTCTGCAATTCTGGGTGGCACATAAAATGGGAGAATGTGGGGTGGGTAATTGCAACCATATACCCTTATCAAAGTATAATTATTCTCATAGAAGAAGTCTCCCCAATTATGATCTCCTGGCCATTTGTATACACACTGGCATGGCCTCAATAGCTATAATAGCTTTACTAGGAGTCTGGTCTTGTTCACACCTAAACACTTAAGTATTGGATAAATTATCCAATTCTCAAAAGCACAAAACTGTTTCTCCCTGGAAGTGTAATTCCACACTCTCATCCAAAATTGAATGGGGTTAGCCTCGCCTTGATGAAACCGCTGTGGCATTAAACACTAACAATTCATAATGGGGAAGTTGTAGTATAATATTAAATGCATAAGAATGGAATAATGCATAAATCTAGGATGGTCCTTCTTGTTCTGTATATCAACAAAACCCTTGTACATTTGATCTATGATATACTGGATATGATCATAGTTGGAAGTGGTATGAGGGCTCTGCATATCCAGGACTATCATTGGGATGTCTGAGGTAATTCTCTCTACTCCTCCATCCTTTCCCAATACTCATCATAATGCATATGAGATATACTTCATATAGAATTTTAGGTCATTGTAGTAGTATGGGGTATTCCCTGGGATGGGTCCTATGTAGTTTTTCATTTTCCTTGGTACATGATGCTCTTTGATCAATTTGGTTGCAATGCCAGACTCTCTGATATATCTATTCTCTAAGGTCTTCAAATTTATCTTAGTTCTCATGGGATAGTATGTTTGAATTATATTGAGATGATGTACTGAGAGGGGAGGGGTGAATCAGTACCTCTAAAACTTTTCTTGGTTATCCCATTAACCCATTAGTCATCAGTTTGTAATTTAACTTATCTATGTGTTCATCTTTCTTTATGTATATGAAATCATATCATACATTCCTTTTGATATGTAACAATAATAGAAGCATTCATGAAATTAGATAACACATGACACAAGATATGATATCGCAGAAAACTCCTGTTAAGGAAGTAAAAACTGCAGTGGGGATTGTTACCCACAAACTTCACTATCTACAGATAAGAAGAGTCGGTTAAGGCTTACAATTTGGTCACTTCTGATGACCTACCCTATTAGGATTATTATAGTAGAGACTTGTTAAGATCTAATTCATTTGAAACTTTCAACAACACTGTTAAGTGTGCACTCTATTAAGAGATTTACAAAGGACTCTTAAGTCCACCTTCTACAAAAGGATTTTAGATGTGATGCACTTATTAGAATGCAACTACATAGGTCTTTGATATGATGGAATATGCAATCTTCAATTGCTGATAACAGATCCTATAAAGCTCCAAAAATACTATTAATCATCCTTCCATGATTGAGTATTACCTTTATCTGCTCGTCGGTAGCCTCTGTGTGTTCTTGATAACTGATAT